>PVJL010004770.1:0-122127 GCA_004026885.1 Lyroderma lyra
AGGAGTCACGTTTTTATCCTTGATATTTGAACTTTTACCAGGAATGTGTCAACGTGGGTTTCTACATTAATTTACTGGTATTTGGGAGTGCTTTTGATAAGAAATACTGAGGGCTTTCTTCAATCTGTGAGAATGTTTTTTAAATATAAAAACATCTTATTTCTTTCTGTTTGCTCCAATGTCTGTTTCAGGCAAGTCTGTTAGAGCTCCATACTGAATTCTGCACATGTATCGTCTTTTTTTCATTGTTTTTTAATATTTGTTTTTCTTGCCAAGAGGTTGTCTCAATTCGCCCTGCACATTGCATATCCATTTTGTCCGGATCAATTTCTGTCATTTACTATGTCCAATGAGTATTTTAATTGTTATTACAATTCTAGTTTCCTTGTAATTTTTCTTGTCTTATTTAGCTTACCTGGTTGGCACTCGTTTATTTCTTTTTCCATTTAACGTGTCCTATGTGTATGTTTTCCATATACAGGAGAATATATATAACTTACATGACAGTTCTGAAATGTATTAGAAACAATCATCCACCGGAAAAGCTACCGTAATACCCACACTGTTGCATCGCGTTATGTGATTCTTCCCTTTCCCATTTTTGTTCTTTTCACTCCCCTTCTTTATACTTTAGTTTTTTCCTAAGCAATATAGTATTTAATTTGTTAGCTTTTAAAAAGTGGTGTCATGCTGTATGTAATTTTCTGTGAATTCTTTTTCTTACTTAACATTGTGCTTCTAGGATTCATCCAGGTTGTTTGACGTACTTATAGTTCATTCATTTTCAAAGTTGTATGCTTCATTGTGTGAACATACTATAATTTATTTATCCATGCTTCTGCTGATGGAAATATGGGTTGTGTCCAGATTTTTGCTATTATGAACAATGTGGCTTTCAACATTCTTGTTACTGCTTCCCAAGACGTGGGTGAAGAAACTTGGAAAAGCACTATTCCATCTGATTAGAAACCAGCAACAGCCTCATCATGTGTGTGCTTCTTAGAAATGCAAATTTACATACTTTATCCCAGACCCATTGAATCAGAATTTCCCGGGGTGTGACCCCCAAATTGCAGGTCTCTCCAGGTGACTCTGTTGCTCATTAAAGTCAGAGAAACACTGTTCTAGAGTAGTAGTAATACCTAAGGGTGGAATTGCTGTGTCCTACATAGGTATAGAAATATTCAACTTTATAGGATAATGTTAAATTGTTTTCCAAAGTGATTACAATTATTCCAGCTTATACTTCCTTTAAGCAGTGTCTCATGAGTTGTCTCTGATACACATTCCTGCCAACACCTGTTATTTTCAGACTACTTAATTTTGCCAATCCAGTGGGCATAAAATGTCTAGCTCTTTTTGTATGTTAAGAAGTCCTTCCTCATGTCTAGTTCATAAAGATATTTTATGTTTTCTTTTAAAACTTTAAATTTTTTTCATTGTCTTTACTCAATCTAGAATTTATCTAAGTATGGTATGATGTATCTAATTTCATATTTTTTCACATGAAGAGTCAATTATATACCAGCATCATTTATTAGTCTCTCCTTTCTTTAGTGATCTGTAACTTCCTCTGCATCATATATCAAACTTCCATATATTCGTGGGTTTGGATCTGGGCGCTCTACTATGTCCCATTTTCCCGTCCTGAACCAATACCACCCTGCTTTAATTACCACTGTTTTACATGTGTCTTGGGATCTGGTAGAGCAAGTCCTCCTGTCGCAGGCTTTAGGAATGTCCTCCTGTCTCACGCTTTAGGAATGGCTTTGCTAATCTCAGGCCTTCGCTCAGTCACAGCCTTTTCAGAGTCAGATTATCATGTATCTAAACAAAATCTGCAACTTTGGAATTTCACTGAATTTACAGATCAAATGAAGATAATTTACATTTTTTTGGATATTGAGTTTTGTTATCAATAAAAATGCAAGGAAATGAAAAACTTCCAGTCAGGGATCTTCCTTCTCTCCGTCCCTCCCTTCTTCCTACTCTCGCACCTTTCTCTCCTTCTTTCCTTTGAAAGTGAAAGTTTATAATCATGTACATTTTTTTCTATTAAGAACATATTCTAGGGGTTCCCTGGTGGTGTAGTAGCTAGGCTTCTGCGCTCTCAACGCCATGGTCTGGGTTCAATTCCCAGTCAGGGAACTAACCAAAAAAAAAACAAATAACAAAAAAACAAAAACCATATTCTAGACCATTTATAATGAAAACAAATCTTGAAAGTAGAAGAAAACATGGAAACCTTTTCAATTTAGTGACGGAAATCAGAAGACCATTTCCTTTTAGAAGTTTTCTATCCACCATTTAGCAGTAAGCACAGCAATAAGGACACGTCAGTGCTAAGCCCCACATGTGCCTGTTGGCAGATGCACGGATCTCCACTTCGAGAGAAAGCTCTTTCAAAGTGCCTCTACGTTCCTTTTCTCCCCACCTGTTCTTTTGTTGTTGTATGGAACCTATTTGTGATGGATCTTGTCACTTCCATGTCCCAAAGTGAACAAGAATGGACAAAAGCCTTCATTTTTCCCATGCACCCAACCTGACCCCCAGAAATCAGGGATAAGTGTGCGCAGGTGAAGCACATGATCCAACAGCTGTGTGTTCCCTGAATGCTGTAGGCAAATGTTTGCTTTTTTGTTTTTTAAAAGTATCTGTCCATATTTAGGTCATGTATATTGTTTAAGCACACATACATTTGTAATAAAATTGTGTGTACAAGTATGTAAGCAACAGGTTGATAAATACAAAATTTAGAGTGATTGTTGCCTTAAGTGGGGCAAGAGGAATCAAGGAAATGGGATATGAGAGAATAGATGAATGGGAGTTATCGGTGATGCTTTAGCTTTAGGGTTGAGATGATTATATTATTTTGCTTTAAAAATAGCATGTAGGCATAGATAATCTTTTGAATGTGTCAAGTAATATATTAAAAAGATAATAAAGAATAACTATGTCTGCATTTGTTCATCAGAGCTTCCTTTCTGAAGATGACATCATTGATCTGCACATAGGGGGGGCATCTCTTTCATCCAAAGAAAGATGGGTCTATGCTGCCTTGCTCTTAGTTTGTCATCTCTTCCCCCAGGGAAATGGAGGATTTGGGTTGGTAAGTCAGTCCATGGTGGGTTAAAAACCAAAGTGAATGTGAAATTTTCACCTTGACTCAGCTCCCTGTACCATTGTCAGACTCCTCTCTCACCTTGTTCTTCTCCCAGTTCTCTATTTATCCTTTTCTAAAGTGCCCTCCTCCCTCTCTCACTGTCTTTCTCTGTCCCTCATGTAAACCACCTCTTAGCTGACTGAAATCATATCTCCCCCTGTCCTCCCTCTGTCCTTCCCTCCCTTCTTCCTCATTGTCACTCTTTCTTTCATTTTGCCATGAATATGGGCCATTTATATAATCATAAATAAAATTAAACATATAAAATTATCCCTAAATATCTCTTAAGGAAATGACATGAAAAAGCAGGAAAAAAAATTATCTTTATGCATAAAGCAGATAAGAAAGAAAAAAGAATGCACATATATCTCTAACAACAACAAAAAGGACATTGGATGACAGATGACATACAATGAGAAGTTTTCAGACAACGGAAGTCATCAAGAAGGAAGGCAAATGTAATGGATTTTTACATCAGTAATAAAAAATCCAAAGTGAGGAATGCATTGCAATTTTCAAGGGACGATGAGAGATACAGACAGGCATTCTTTAAGTACAACAGACATGAGAAGAGTTTGAAGAAAAATAGTGTCCATTTATTAGTTGCAAAGGGAAAACTAATAACAGATGACACTAAAAAGACAGAGGTGTTAAATCTTCTTTTTCTTTAGTATTTGTCAAAAAGTCAATTGTTGTCTGAAAGCAATGCAGTATACAGAGTAAGTTGAACGAAAATAAATGGGAAAAGAGAAAGAAACTGACAGAAGGTTGCAGAATTTATTGGATTAATCGCTGAACTGTGTGTTCCTCGAGGTCTAAGATTATTTACGCATTCTTACAACCTGGACCTAGTAGAGTGCCTGGCCTATATATAGGATGTGCTAGAATTCAGCTGTGAAATATATACCGTGTTTAAGGTTCTGTGGTAGGTGTTAATGATACAGTGGTGAATAAAACAAATTGTTATCATGAAGTTTATAATCTAGCAAGTAAGATAATCCTTAAGCCAATGAATAAGGGAGTTAACTAATCTCGATACTGCTAATGGTAATGGAGGAATTTGTGTGACCTAACACAAGATGTGACACAGTGTGGGAGGAGGAGCCATCAGGGAAGGAGTGTTTCGTGGAGTAATGTTTAAGATTTGAGGAAAAGAGGGGAAGGGATAGGAAATGTCTTGGGCAAGAAAAGGAGTTATTCACAGACTCTGAGATGGGAAGGAATTAGGAATGTTTGATAATCTGTGGATAGTTCCCTGGCTGGGAATTGAACCCAGGCCGCAGCATTGACAGCGCCAAAGCCTTTAGCCACTACACCACCAGGGAACCCCATGTTTGAGAATCTGAAAGCAGACCAATTCAACTTGTAGCTCAGCCAGTGAATACAAGGTAAAGATGGCAGATCCAGTTCATGTAGACCTCAGGATTTTAGAATTTGTCTTAAAAATAAATGGGAAGCCATTGCAGAATTTTAAGAGAGAGTAACATTATTCAATTTACATTTAGCAAGTTGACTTCCGCAGCTATGCAGAAAATGGATTGGAGAAAACCATTTAGGAAGTTAGTTTAGAAGAAAGATGATGATAGCTTTATTAAAGTGAGGAAATTAAATTAGAAGAAGAGGGATTTGAGAGATATTTAGGCGATAAAATTGATTGGACATGGTGATTGATTGGATATAGAGCATTCAACAGGATTCGTGGCTTTTTGAATACTCAAATCCTTAATTCCAGAGGATGTATGGCTCCTGGCAGCACAGCAACAAGAGCAGCATTTTCCTTCTGTCCTCGATCCACCTCCCTTGAACCCAACCCCAGCCCAGAAAAGCTAGTGAGATTAAGTTCTGCTGGGGATAAGTGAAGAACATACCTAAAAGAAAACAGAATCAAACAGAGTAATAGTAATAACTAAGAAACGTGCATTGGTTAAGTCTTTCCTAATGTGTCCCTGAAATTTAGTTCTGACGTTTCTTTTTGTCATTTTTAGTCCATATGAATTCACTGTATATTTCTGAGATGTTTTGTTTTTACCCATTTACTTCACTCACTATTTTTCACATTTCTGTTTCCACTAATCTGGAGCTGGGCAAAGGCATCCTTGCTTTAGAGGGCCAAGCCCTACCCCACCTCCAGCTGCATTCTTCTCCATAGGGTGAGAAGTCCATAGGGCCAAGGGTCCAAGCCCCTTTGTAGAACATGTTCTGGGTCCCCCTGATCCAAGAACTCTCTGTTCAGGGATCCCTAACTTGTTGTCCCTAACTTGTGGCAGGACCTGCATGGACCTCAGCCCGGAGTCCGGCTTCCTGGGAGTGCCCTTAGCTCCGGAGTGTGCACTGGACAGCTGCTTACGTGTGAGCTGGGGGTGTGAGCTGGGCCTGAGCCTGCCGACCCGGTTGTCTACACTGTATGATCATGAGACCCTTAATGCTAGACTACAGAACTAGGGATGGGAAGGGGGTTCTGGGCTGTGGCCCTAGGCTCTGATCAGCCAACCCAGTGAGAGCTGTGAATACATTCTTTCATTCTACAGGCATTGTCTGAGCACACATTAGAACCCTGGAAATTATTTATTATATCCAAGCCTCCGTTTCTTCACAGAGGGTAAATGAGATAATATATCTGCTGAGAGTGGCTGGGACGGATATATTCCATGGAGCAGCACCTTAAACAGACTGACTGGTCACTGGTGCTGCCGCCTGGGTTCCATGCTGCCTTGGATCCTAACCTGTGAAGTGGGGGCTTCAGCTTCGACCACCTCAGTTCTCCACTTATGTTCCTTATACTCCTTCCCTCCCTTTATGTTCTTATGACCAAAGAATTGTAATTGGCCATCACAATATTTTTAATGGGGAAAAAAACCTCTAAAAACAACAAGTAAAGTTTTCAGATTTTCTCCTGTGAGGAAGCACTATCACCTCTCCCTTTTACAGGTGGGATACCGAGGCTTAAAGGCACAAAGCAGTGTACCTAACCGATAAAGAGTTGTAGCTCTAGCACCTACCATGGAGTCTAGGTATATAGTAGGTGCTTAATAAATATTTGTGGAATTAATGAATGAAGGCATAAAATTATGTAGATAAATCTCACTATTGCAGTTCTCTGAATCTATAGTCAAAAAGTATTTTTACAATTTAAAGTGCCAACTTGATCAAACGGGTGACATTTCCGTATGCAGCCAAAGGAGGGGACATCTTATATCTCTGATTAGTGAATTCACTGTGAAGCCCCCATAAGAATTCATAGCCACTGCTCTTGGAGATAAAAATCAGCCCCATTCTCTCCTCCTCTGAACTTCTAGGAGAATTAGTGGAATAGAGGCCACACTTCACTGGCTAAATTAGGCACGGAGAAAGATAAGAGGTAAATGCACTCCTGTCCACCTGAATGGCCCCCCAAGATGCCCTGTACCCCGTCTTTGCTGAACTGTGAAGACCTGAGCCCCAGGAGTGACCACACTGTGAGGAAAGGCCTGGAATACAACTTGGAACAAACATCTCTCTTCATATACTTGTACGTCTGTATCCTTTATTATATTCTTTGTTATACAAGAAACCAGTAAATCTAAGTGTTTCCCTGAGTTCTGTGAGCTGTTCAAGCAAATTGTCAAACCTGAGGAGGGGGTCATGGGAAGCTCGGTTGTTGGTCAGCAGTACCAGACAACCCAGGACTTGCGACTGGTGTCTGAATGAGGGGCAGTCTTTTGGGACGAGCCCTTAAGTTGTGGAATCCGATGCTAACTCCAGACAGATAATGTCAGAACTAAGCTGAATTGTAGGACGCCCAGCTAGTGTTGCATACTTGGTTAGTATTAAAAAAAACAGCCCACGCATCTGGTGGTAGGAGTGTTGTGAGTGTGACGGTAGTATGAGGGTAAAAGAAATAATGGTGAGTTTTTCCTGGATGGATTCCTGGTTCTAGGCACAGTTACTTTTTATCCAGGATGCAGGGGAATATACTAGGAATAACCCCTTCTGTGGAATCCAGGATCCTGGGAGGAAATATCCCATTTCCCTGATCCTAAAACCTAGAGCAGGGTTGTTCAGCCTCAGCACTATTGGTACCTTGGGCCTGATAATTCTGTTGTGGAGACTGCCCTGTGCATATGGGATATTTAGTAGCATCCCTAGCCTGCATACTAGTAGCTCATCCTTCTTCTAATTGTGACAACCAAAAATATCTCCAGACATTGCCAAATCTCCCCTGGAGGTCAAAGTCACCCGCCTTTGTTTGAAGAACCACTGACCAAGAGTGTGGCAAGTGGAAAAAAATGGTGCATCACTCCACACTTCCTAGGTTATCTCATAAATACACATATGGACACACTTACACTCCTTGTTTATGTGAGGTGAAAGTAAATAGTATCCCATGAACCTGACATTTTATGTTTGATGCTGAATGTAAGAATATCTAATATCTTGATAATGATCATTTAAGAACTTTCTTTCCCTTCACCTCAGTCAACAAACATTTCCAAGCAAGGAAAACTCTGTATTATAATCTTTGCCTTTGCAAAGGAGTCAGCTCCCTGGACCGCTGTGGATCTCTGGACACTTGCATGGGCTCCTAGCAGAGGCAGAAAAGCATGGACTTTGGAGTCAGGCACCCTGGAGTGGAGTTCCTGTTAGAATTCATTTGTCAGTGTTCACTGCATCAGTCAGCTGCTTTAAGCCATGAGTTCCTCACCCAGAAACATGTCCCCTGTTTGATCATGGTGAGTATTAAATGAGGAGGCCTGGTAAAGCCTGTCTAGACAATCCTGACAGGCAGAACCAGTTCCTGCTCATAAATGTTCCTTTGGTGCTTGATTGTTACCTGGGAAGTAGGAGAAAGGGAGAGCTCCCCTCCCAGTGTCTAGCACCCCAGTACATGCCTTCAGCAATTCTCAGAACACGCTAAGGTCAAGTGGCAAAGTCGAGCTGCGGTAACTGGGAAAGGCTCTTGAGTGTCCCTTTCGGCTTTCCCCTGGAGTTGGTCAGAAGCAACTTGAGATGCAGTTAGGGAGACTGCACTTGAGTGGGCAGAGCTCTGCCAGGGATGTGTCCTCACAGGGGAGAGAGCTGCTGACACATTGGTTTTGTCTCATTCAGGAGAGCTCTTCAATGTCATTTTGCAAGTGGCATGTGAGTGGCAATAACTAAAGTTAGGCTTGGGTTCTAGTTAAACTTCACCACTACCTGGGCAAGTTCCTTTCCCTCCAAGCCTCAGGGTCGTCATCTATAATATGGGATAACACTTGCACTTGGCTCACAAGGTCGTTGGGAGGATTAACAAGATAATGAAGGAAAGGGGTCAGCCAGTGCATGGTGGGTAGTAAGCACTGAGAAATATTAGCTGATGTTACCATTAATAATCATTTTCTGTAAATGCCTGTGTGTATATTATTTTATTTGAATATATTAAAAAAGGAAGAATGATGAGGAAAGCAAGATCTAAGGAAGGTAAGACAGAACTCAAACAACTAACCAGTCAGAAGGGAAGAAGCAGAGGATAAAGTGTAGTGGGAGGGAAATGCAGGAACAAGATAGAAAGAGTGGGCAAAAAGGACAAAGGTTCAAAGCGAACAGTGGTACTTTCACGTGAAAGCCAGGAGCAGTTACATATGTACAACCGAGTCTTAGAGAATCAGGCCAAGGACAGGGACAAAGAAGGGTCCTGCCTCCACTAGACATGAATGGGTAGATAATAGAAAGACGTTTTGTCCATATGTCATCATCATCGTCATCATCAGTCATCATTTGTTGAGCACCTGTGATGCACTGGACAAATAGAAATAACCAAGACACAGTCTCACACTTTGCCGAGCCCACAGTCTACCTGGCCGAGAGCCAGGGTTGTCTCCCAGGAGGGTTTCTGAGCTGGCTCCAAGGTCCCATCTCTCCTTCCTTAACTGACTCTCCCTTTGGGTGTTGGTAGGCAGAGGGGTGCCAGCCCCTGTAGGTCTGTACAGATCTTTTTTCTCCCCAAACTTGCCCTCTTTTACAACCAAAGGTTTTCTATACCAAATATATTTGTACAGGTTGTGAAAATTAAGTGCATGTGAGGTGTTTAGAGAGGAGGCTTCATAATAATGTATTTCTGGACAGGCTGCAGAAGCCGAGCTAGTGGAGAAATTCCTGGAAGGGCATTTGGAGAGAAAATGATTCACTCCTTTGCCCAGGCTGGCATAATGCTGGCATCTTCCTGACTACAGAGTAGAATGGAGTCTGTGAAGTCAGCCACAGACTTAACCACAGCTTTAACTGGCCAACAGCAAAGTCAACCAGCCCCAGAAGAGACATTTTCTTCGCAGCCTTTCTGATGAGCTCGGGAGGATTCAGAACACAAAAGTGAAGGTAGTCTCCACCCAGACAACTCCAGGAAAGCCTGTGGAACACTGTGTTGCCCACAAGTTATTTTGCAGCTGCTTCAATTAAAGAATTAAACTATATCTGAGTAGCAGCAACAACCGTGAGAGCCAAATTGGATTTCTCCTTGGAAAACAAGCTACAGACCACATCTTCATTGTGTAGACACTCATTAACAAATATGTAAAAAAATACCAGTCGGAGAAAGATGTTTTCCTGCTTTGGGGGCTTTTTAAAAAGCATTTAATTCAATCTGGCACGCATGGCTGAACCTGAAATGGCTTCAATGTGTAACTGGTGGGAAAGCATGACCAAAGCAGTTTTGTCTATCAATCCACCCGCTGCAGGACAAATACACCCAGAACTCAACAGGGGTTAGGAGAAGGGGCTAGCTCCCTTTACTTTTCCTGAACACTGGAGATGGATTTTCTATGCCTGAGACACTTCTAGGTTCAGGATCTTCCTGAGGAAAAGAATTGCTGCAGATAACTAGGTTAGTCTCTCCATCTCTCCCATTGCTCCTAAGCAGAACTTAAATTGCTGGGCAGGCCACAATTTATAAGCCCAGGACCATGTACAAAGAGAATTTAAAAACAAATTTTCAGGAAATAGTCCCTCCAAAACCTCAGATTTTACTTTTTAAGTATAGAATATGGAGTATGCTGTCTGGGCTTTTATGGGGTCCACTAAGCTTGTCTGGACTCCAAACCCTGCGCGACAAGGCCCACACTCAGGTGGATCCACGCCACCACACAGAGTGGGTTTCAAGATGCAAGGTAAGAACCGTCCTTTAAGAAGAAACTGTATATAGAATGGCAGCTGGGATATTTTCATTGATGTCAGGCTTTATGTGATTCTAAGAGAGTAATTACCTTGGCAGTCATCAAAGTGCATATACTGTCTCCCAAAGCAGGGCACGTGTGTAGAAATACAAGTACGATAAAGAATCAAGCTGAGGAGCAACAGAGAATCTTTATCCCCCTCCATATCCTATAATGGAAGCTGGAAGATACTTTACTATTTATGAAAAGCAAAGAAGTGTCTGAGATGTGTGAGAAAACAGGTCTTGTGGAGTAAAGTCCACCTCCAACAGAGAACCTCAAGAGGAGGAGACAGAGGCAGTAGAAAGAAAAGGCAGAAAATCTACTTCTACCTCGTGCCTGACTATAGTTCTCATTATGGGGACCATTTTTGTTGACACCAAGTGCAGAGGAAGACGGCAATTATCTGGCAAACCGGGCACTGCCCAGTCGAATCGTTCCCAACAGAAAGTACAGTAAAAACAAAATTAACCAAGGTGGCCAGCCATTCAGCAGGAACTTTCTGGACTGTGGCTCAAGTTTTCCTGTGTGGATGCCGCCCTCTGACCACGGACTCCATGCAGTTCTCTTGGTTGGGCATGGCCAACAGGACCACTGGAAAAGGTTTGTATTTTCAGCCTTTACCTCATCCTTACTATTCAGGGAGTGATTGAGGGTTAGTGACAGAAACACTTTGGAGAAGGTACTTTGCCAATATATATTATTATTCTTAGTAAATGCAAATGGGAAGTCATAGTACCAACTCAGAAATAAATGCCTTTGATACTTTGGCACGCAACTCCCATATAATGGAAGTCAATCAGTGCACACCTGAAGAGCTTCCTTTATGAGGTTTAGTAGACTCTGCATAAAGAAATAGTAGTTGACAGAGAAGCTAAAAAGAGCATCAATCTTGGCACAGAAATACAGTAGGAAGTAGAATATAGACCTACAAAATTTTCGAAGTTCAAAGGAAAGCCTAATTCCAGGAAACTGTCAGTTGGAAAACAGCTTATTGAACCTTGAAGGAAGACATTATTATAAATCTCATTACATAATTTGATATTCTGACATTTGCATAAATCTTGAATTGCACAAAGTCAAATTCTCCACACAAAATAAGCTAGGTGGAAAATTTTATCCTAATTTTGTCCCTTTACTTTGAACTTGCTTTAAAATTATAAATGGAACACTGAAAATGCTTTGGCAAATTTCCTTTGTGATTAGGAATTAGAGTCTATGCCTTCTAGATTCATGGCATGGTTTCTCACGTCTACCTCAGTGACGTTCGTCATCAATGAGAATGAAAAATCGGCAGAGCTCCTTTCTGCCTTCTCAACCCCCGAGACAAAGACATAAACAAAACTATCGATGTTCTTAACAGAAACTGAATCAGAAAGTTCAAAAGGTGAGTGACCTTCCATAACATAAAAGGGACTGCTTTTGACAGAGTTGAGGCTCTGTTCCACCTACTTTCTCCCAACTACCCAATCCCACAACCCTCTTTCACTGCCAGGGTTGGATTCATGGGCAGGCAACCTGTGCAACTGCATAGGACCCCATGCTCAGAAGGGGCCTCTGCTCAAAAGAGCCCTGCACTTGAATTAATGTTCCACTATTGCAATCTTGACATTCTTAATAATTTTGTTGTTGAACTTTTGTTTTGTATGTGAAGTCTAAAGAGACAATGGGGCATACACTGAGCAGAGGAGCTATGCACAATATGCATGTCTGTAGTTCTTTGCTATCCAATTTAATATATAGTGTTTGTGATGCCCCATGAGCACAGAATTCTGGTGTATTGATGCTGCATGTGAGTTTAACTCAAGGTGAGGGCAAGGTGAGTGTGTGTAAGTGGGGCGTGGAGGGGCTGACAGCCTTGAGAAGCCACACTTTCTGTTTACACCAGAACTTGTTCTAAACACACGAAGAAGGCAATAGCATGCTAAGAAATATAAAAGAACCTTATCATGTCCTTTCTTCCTCATATTACTTCCCTGGATTAGCTAACCACTTTTGCTAAAAATGATAACAGAAGGAAAGGGAAAGATGGGTAATCCATAGTTCCTTTTTCTTTCAGTCCTTCCTTATTTATCAGTAACCCAAAAATCATGGAATATTGGTAGAATGTGTGCATATCAAGAAGTGAAATAAAAAAATAAAGTTGAGTTAGTTTTGTATAGTGTTCCCCTTGTTCTGTAAAACCAAAATTAATATGCATATACTCTACAAGCTATGAAATACAAATTGTATAATTTTGGAATTTACATACAACTTAAATGCTCTTTATATTAGCATTTAAGTCTCACATACACAATATAAAGATGGATGGAAAAATTTATTTTAATTATTTAAATTTTTAATTTTTCTTTACTTAGAACATTAAATATTAATAGCAAATAAAAATATAGCAAAAAAAAAAGTCAAGGGAGAGACTGGCAGAAAGAAAAAAAGCTTTACATTTTAGTACCTTTAACGTACATTTTTGTAGTTGAGGTCCCACGTGTTTAATTTTATGGGGTCCTGCAAATTATGTAGGTGGTGTGAACAGTTGTCACTTATCTTAAGGACTTTATGGCACTGCAATATCCCCACCTTCTTGTTGTGTATTTCACAGGTGTACACCATAAATAGGGTTGGAGTCCAGAAACACAAGGGAGACTTGCTGGAAGACAGGCCTGAGAGAGATCCAAGTGGCTTTTTGACCTTAAAAAGAAAAGCCACAGAAGGAGAAGAAAAGATGGCGGCTGCTAATTAAGGGAACTAGACCTTCATCTGGTGAAAACTGAGTTTAACAGGTGAGACTCACAGGTTTCAGAGAAAGCAAACAGGCCTGAGGGCTGCTGTAGTGACCCATATCCACCTCTGTGACCTCCAGAGCTCAGAAGGGCAGGGAGTGAAACATGGGTTGGGCTGGGGAATGTGTGAACTCAGAAGGATGAGACTGGTGGAAAGATTCTTCAATATTTTCCCTCCATAAAAGGATTGGGGAATTTGGCAGCACGAGAGAAGAAGTGTTGGCAGCTTTTAAACTGACCGGAAATAATGTAGCAACTTCAAATTTTGGATGTGACTAACTCTCCAGTAAGAGTACTTCCCTGTAGGTTAGATGCTCCCATGACAGCAAGGCAAAATTATATGAAGAGTTGTCTAAGAATGCATCATCTAAGATGGATTTTCCTTAGTCACCCCACAGCAAAGGGATACAATGATTGCCATCATACCTCAGGAGAAAAGTCCACAGTCTCAGAAGCTAGAGTTTCTGCTATTTATAACCTTCTAGTATGGTTGCTTAGAGGTGCAAAACAGTCATGCGTGCTACCTAAGGACCTGGGAGTCGGGGGAAGGTACCGGAGAAGACTGGGTGCAATAGTGAAATGTCAGCTCTGTGAGTACGGTGATTAGAAGTAAAGTCTAGATAGAATCTTTGTCTTTTACTGTGAGTTGGTGTTTGCATGGTTGATGGAGAAAATTATTGATCATTCTTATAAGGAATACTACAACTTTGGTGTGGCTGTGAAATAGAAATGTGCTTAAGTCATTTACACAAATGTCATTTCTCTCATAGCATAACAACTATCATATGTATCAGATGTATCAGATCAACTCTGATGTTTTATTTTGATTACAGCACTAATGCCAATATTAAATTAAACTCTATAGTATGAAGTTTAGCACTAGTCCTGGGGAACCAGTCTCATTCCATTCACATTTCCTTGGTTCAGATTTCATTGCCTGTGTTCACACAGCGCGGCCATCTGCTCATGACTTCAAAAACAAATACGGACAACATTGTTTCTAAGGGACCTGGAGGCCGAAAAATACAGAATGTGGTCATCATTAACTTTACAGATGACACTCATGGAAAGAAGGGTGGGCTAGGAATTCCAAATGGGAATAAATGCAGGACAGAGGCCTGGAGAGAAAATCTTAACCACAAAAGTGAATGATGGGGAAGGACTGTCTGTCTGTGGTCACGACTAGAGTAGGATCAGGGCTTCTTGATCCTAATAAGGGCTTGGCTAGAATTTTCTGGGGCCTAGCACTCTGGAAGAGGACCCAGAGTCCAATTGTGCTAATACCAATTCAAGTCCCTTGCAAATATTTTCAGCCAATCCCTGCTTCCTTGGGGACAAGTGGAAATGTTTTCAGGAGGGCTCATACCCACTGTGAGTTTGTACAGTGTTGATGTGATTTAGGATAATACTGTTCCAGGGTTCACATAAAAGGCGGTAGAAAAATGGTTCCGCTCTTACCTTACTCCTTCCCATCCAACCCATCCACATGCCCTTTTCTTTCTTTCTCCTACTGTGTCTCTTATCTGTCCCTTATCTGCCCTCTTCACTGCCATTACCTGAGTCTGAGCCATCAGTTTCTCATCTGGTTTGGAACAGCTCTCTTTCTAGGCTTCCTGCCTCCACTTGTTACAATCCATTATCCACAGAGCAGTTATAGTCATCCTCTAAAACTTAGACCAGATCATGTCAGTGCCTTGTTAAATACCGTCACTGGCTGGCTGCTCACCCCCTTAGACAAAAATCCAGACTCCTGCACACCACTCCACATCATCTGGCCCCTGCTTAGCTCTCCAACCCATTTCATATCACTCCTCTCCTACCTCACCACACCTAGCTTTCTTCTCTGTTCTCAGAATCTTACAGATCCCGTCCCTCCTAAGGCCCCTGCACAAAAGCGCTTCCCTAGCTCTTAGAGGCCATCTCATTCTCATCTTTCAGGTCCCATTCACCAGATTTCTCCGAACCTTTAACACATTTTTCACAATCTGTAGTAATTATCTTTTTTATTGAGTTATTATTATTATTTGTTTCTTCCCTAGATAGACTCTGAGTTTCTTTTTTTTTTTTTTTGCTTTTTTGGTATGTGGGTAGCTCCCTGGCTGGGAATCGAACCCAGGCCACAGCGCTGACAGCGCCAGCGCCGAAGCCTTAAGCCACTACACCACCAGGGAACTCCCTCTGAGTTTCTTAAGAACAAGAGGCCATGGCTGTTTCCTCATAGTTATTACATATTCCCAGAACCTAGCACAATGTTAGCATAAGGCTGGCACTCAAAAAGTATGTACTGGATAACTAAACTTGTCTCCTGTCACAAGGCCCCGTGCAGTGCCTGGCATATTTTAAAACTGGACCTCTGAATCCTATGGTCATTGCCCAGAAAGGTATCTGCAACCACAGAGCTGAGGAATGTACCTGCACAGTAAAACTAACCATACTTTCCAGCTCTCAAGTTGCTCCTCTGAGGCCCTTCAGGGGTGAGACAGGTGAGTACTGCGCATGGTCAGGTGATTTCTGAACCTCTGAATCTTCTATTACAGCAATGGTTGCACTGGCAAAACCATTTTTTCCTTTGGTGTACTTTCCACCTAAATGTTTTATACATTGGAGAATGCCTCTAAATTTTGTATCACCTGCATTCTCATTAAGGTAGCTTGAGCAGGTATCTGCCTTCTAGATCAAGAGTGACGCTGAGACAGACGACAATTAAACGGTGCCTCATCCCTGCCAGCCTCACAGCAGGCACCCCTCTGTTTAGCCCAGTCACTCACCACTCTCCCATGTCTGCCTTACCCCAGCCAGCTTCAGGTCATCTGACTGGCTTTGATTCAGCACACTTAAGTTTTGAAAGCTGAGTTTATGAGAACACAACTCTAGATACATTCTCCAAGGCATGTTATTTTATCAAAAAAGCATATATAATGCAAGTATTAGAGGGTATTTCCAGAGTTAGAGCTGGAATTAAAAAAAAAAAGAGTTGAAGAGCAAGTGGATGAATAGTACTTTGATCAACACTCATCCCCTAGGCCACATGGTGATTCCATCAGTGGAGCTAAGTGTGTGCAGATCAAACCATGACAGCCAGTGTAGGACAGACACCCAATTAGTGGTAGTAACCTTTGACTGGTAAGTGAAAGGAGAGAACATGGAAATGTGGACACCCAGAAGGAATTTTGGGACCAAACCACTCTGAGTTTCCCATCTGATATATTGGCCGGAAGTATAGTCCCCCTGAGCGATGTGCTGTGCATTCATTAGAAAGCTGGGAGCCATGTGATTGGGAAACAACAGCCCCAAATGAGCTTCACAGTTACTGCAAGTGAAAAAGGGAGGCCATATATTTTTAAGAGAAAAAGCCATATAAATCTGACAGCTCCACCGCACTCATAGCAAATCCCAATTACCTCTAGCCAAACCACTCTGTTTTCCTGACAGACTTGCACAGTGGGAAGACATCGTGAAAAATCGGTGGTAATAACCGCAGACCACTTAATGGTACACCCTGGGCCGGGTTATGATGTCTTTGGGTCCATTCAGGCCAAGGTAGGTCACCTTCCATTAAAGACACACACACACACACACACACACACACATCCCCCAAACCCTTACTCAACCAATACACATTCAGCAAGGCATAAGGTAAGTTATATAGTAAATACTTTATCTCTTTAAATTGCATTAAACTTTTCTGTCTGCTTTGAAACTTCTGAGTTATTGGTCTTAATAGTAATATTCCATTAGTGCTTTTGTTTTTGTTGTGTTAAAAGAAACTAAGAGGGGTGAATATAATGTTAAAATTTTCCTAGTAAATCAGCAATATTATGATTGATAATGATACTTCTCAATATTTAATATGCACATACCCTTGACTCAGCAATTTTATTCTAGGTATTTTTACTATAGACTTACAATAATACACAAAAATACCTTTAACCAGCAGTGCATGTAGCTGAAGAAAGGCACGCAGTTATGCCGACAATTTCGCTTGTGTGAATGCCTCAAAGGTACTCTCAGTGCTACCAGTAAACCTATGATGTTTTTCTAGTTTCTTCATCAAGCGTGCTTCTCTATTCTCTGAGGTGACTACTTTGTACATTTCCTTTCTGTTCAAATCCTCTTCTCCATTCACTTCCTCTCCTCTCTGTCAATGACCTAACCTTATGTTTCAAGCAATACAAAAACCATGATTTGGGAGCTCCTTTTCTTTCAATCACCCAGTCTATTCATGGTTGCCTCTGTGTCCTACTCTTTCGGAAGTGCTGTGACAAACAGAGAAGGTTAGTCTCTGTCTGTCATCTCTCATCCTGTTTCTCTTCTGCATCATCAATCCTCATACTTTCACGGGGTTTTAAGTAAACTGACAAATTCCTATCTTCAGTCTAAACGTCTCCTTTGGATTCTACACTTATGATTAATCTGCATACTTGATACTCCATGTGGATGACTTTTAAGCATCTCAAACTTAACATGTTCAAAGTAGACCCTTGGTTTATCCTCCACTACAAACTTACTCTTCCCCTCCGCTTCCTCATGCAGTAAATGGCTCCACCACTTGTTAGTTGTCCAGGTTTTTCTTATTCAATCCCCACGTCCATTCCTGTTATTCATGTCAGTTCTACCTTTTAAATATATTTTGAATTTGTCTATCTCTATAGCCATTAGTCTGGCCCAAACTGTCCATCATCATCTTGCCTGTAGTACTGAAATAGTTTCCTTCCTGGCCTCACCCACATCCCATTATGATCTAGTCCCCAGAGAGTATGTGAGTGTCTTTTATACATCTAGATCTAGACCTTTACCTGTATATCTATCTATGTCATCCACATATCATCACATTACTCCCCTGAATAACATTCTCAGCGCCTCACCATAACACTTCAGATAATACCCAAATTTCCTAATATGGCTTACACGGTATTTTGTGATTGGTCTCTGCCTACTTCTCCAGTGTTATTTCATGCCACTCTCTATCATCCATCACCTTTTAGCTACATTGGCTTCTTTTTAATTTCTTGAAAATACCAAGTTCCTTTCCATCTAGGGTTTTACAATGCTCCTGCCTATGTTGGAATGTTCCATTGTCTGAGTCCAAATTTAAATGTCAGCTTCTCAAAAAGTCCTCCCCTGACTCTACTGTTCAGGTAATTATTTCCAGCTAACTCTACATTAGCCCACTTGATTTACCTCAGAGCATTTATCACAACTTGTAATTATATATTTACTTCCTCATTTATTCTCTGTATATCTGCTACTAGACTATAAGCTCCTCAAGGCAAGAGATATTATTCAGATATGTATAACCACAGCATGTTACACACACAGATCAATAAATACTAATGAATAGTTGAGTAAAAGAGTGAATATAAGAATGTTAGTTATAGCATTGTTATAATAGCAAAATATGTAAACAACTTAAATGTCTATTAATAAGTGAAAGGTTATATAAATGATGGCATGTCTTTAGAATATTAATAGGTGGAGCAATTAGCACAGAGATAGAAAGCTGTCTGAGATATAATAAGTGAAAAAAAAAAGCTACAGAACATAGTATTTAAAAAGGTTTGGGCACACATAAATATATTATTGCATGTGCATGCAGAGTTTCTGAAACTCACATGACAAAGTTACATAAACTGATACGCTTGTTTAGAGGGAATCCTTTAGGTCTCCCCATACAGCTGTGATTTCTTACCATAATTATGTGTTACTTTTATATCTAAAGAAGATTTTGAAAGATTAAAATACACACATCTATTAATCAACAAAAACTTAGCCAAGTACTATGCTCCTGCTCCAAGGGCTACTAGGTCCTGCTTGCTAGAGGCTACCAGGGTCAAGGACATGTGTGAAAGTGACCATTTTCATGAATTCATGGAAACCTGGTCTGCTTTGTTCCAAAAAATAACTCACTGTGGCTACAAATAACTGTGTTCAATATGACAGTTAGAAAGTACAGATCTGTAACCAGATCAGGAAGAACTTTGTATGCAGAACAACTAGTCTGCATTTCACTAGACAGGAACTCAGGGTCATAGAAGACTTTGAGTTAAAAAGTTCAATCTAGGCAGCTAGGAAGATTAATCTATCAGAGTAAATTTAACCTCTTCACAACAATTTAGGATTTAAAAACCACAAACCAGGTAACACTCGCGTTGCTCCTCTGCTAACAGTAGTAAGACTGAGTTGCCGCTATTTACAAAGTACTTAGATTAGAGTCCTGATTCCTCTGGCTCAGATCTTCATCCTCACCAATTGCTAGGGCTTCATCTGATTTAAAAATGACCTACAGACCACATTGGTGCCCACTGGCTCCTGCTGACTACGTCATTTGTACTTATAGACAGATATAACGGAGGGCTGTGTGTGCATGGTAGGGTGAGATATTTGCTCTCTCCTGCTCAAAGGTTCTAAGCCCAGTCAGACTTACTTTGGCTCACTATGTGTTCCATTCCTCACTTGGAGGGCTTTAAATTCTCTAGCAGTTGGCAAACTTTAGTGTGCGTGAAGAAATCACCTGGAGGGCTTGTGGGAACCCAGACTTCTGGACCCCAACCCCAGAGATTCTGATTCAGTAAGACTGGAGTGGCCTGCAAATTTGCATTTCTAACAAGTTCCCAAGTGATGCTGATGATCTGAGGACTCTATGTTGAGAATCACTGCTTTAGTGGAGTACCCCCGAGCGTTTCTCCATGTACAGGGTTCCTGAGACATGTGTCATGAGGTTGTCCAGGACAGCACCAATCCTTTTGTTAGCACTCAGTCCAAAGCCTTGATTTTGCTGCTTCACAAGCTCCCAGCAACCTCTGCTTTACAGATTTCTTCCTAGAGATTCTCATGTTAGCCTATTATTTTACCATTCAGAGGGTGGAACAATAGCCTTCTCTCTCTCTGGGATTCAGAGAACAAACTGCAGACCCTGAAATAGCTTTCTTTGTGTATTTTTACCTTTGCTGCTAGTGGCCTTACTGATTTTCAAGAACAACGGCTGACTTAGTTCTTTCTCTTTCATGAATGTGAATCCATTCCCATTTCTGCAAATGCTCTGGACGTACACTGATCCCTTGGTATCTTGATATTCACAGAGGACCTAGGACCAGGTATGCCCCTTCATGGAGCCTCCGTATTCTCAGTTGTAGGGTCTGGGTGACTGCTATGGGCCCTTCTAATTCCAGTGTGCTAGGAGTCTGTAGATCGCTCCCACTACCCTCTTCCAGTGGATGTTTGGCCCTGACTGCTACAAAGCCAGATGCACTCAGGGGCAGTGTAGGCAACAGAGATTTCAGCCAATGGGCTAGAATGCAAATGAAGCAGATGTGATGTCAAGAAGCATTGCCATAATTTGAGGCTTTAAATAGTGTAAAGTAAAATTTTTATGGAAGAAGGTAGGTTTGGGGAGGTATTTATGGGAGTCACAATGGGACATTTTGAAGATATAATAATGCCTTAATACAAAATTTCCTGGCTTTCTCTTGAGTCACTGGAACACAGTGTTTATGTTTCGTAATGTTAATCACATGTGATTTTTCTAAATCTGGGATCTAATGGATGCAAAAATTGGTCCAAATGTCAATTTTAAACATATGTTTTTTATATTGAATAGAACTGTATGGTTCCAAACACCAGTTAACTCTGTGATGAAATCAGAGTCTGATTTTTCAGAGGTGGTTCTGATTGGTATTCAAGATGGGGAGAAATCCTTAGATCACTCCAGCAACGGGGTCAGCAGAGGAATTGGAAAGGCACTTCCTGAAGCAGAGCATGAGGCCTGGGGTAGCTCAGTGAATACGACTCACTCGGAGGAATGGAGGGAATTAGGAAGCTGTCCGGCAGATTTGGTAGGATCTGGAAATTCCAAAATTGGACAGAACAATGAAAGCCAATGTGAGAAGCCTTTCATGAGGACTTGAAATGCAGATGGAGAACATACTGACTGTGTTGGTCATTAATAGTTACTCTGAATTTCAAAATGACCATTTTCATTTTTTTCTAATGATGTGAAACAGTTTCACTTGGTCCTCGGAGAGCAATTAGCCAGATTTTTCGTGGATGTCCGACAACTGTGCTTGTTGTTCTGTCTGAAGGAAAGGAGGCTGGGGGATGACGTAGCTTTTCAGGATAAGAAGAAATTTACAGTTTAACAAGTAACAGAAACAGGGTTAGACATAGGCTCTAAGTGCCAGGACATCACAACTATTGTAGCAGAACTGGCAAAAACCATGATACTGAGGAAAGGGTGGCATCTGCTCTGAGGAGGTGACAACCACCACCTGCGTGGTCCTACCAAGAGAAGGGGACAATGTGATTGTTAAAGCTGCACACAACTTGGTTATGTGGTGCTCCAAACAGCACCGCCACGACTCACAACCACTTGGCTATTTAAATTGCATCGCCTTTACGCCAGTAAAAGTCATGGGAGAAATCCACTTCATACTTATAACCTGGGATTGTTTTCTTCACCCCAATTGAATTTCTCATTAAATAATACAGTCTATTCATTAGTCTTGCATCAAAATGACAGTTTGCTATAGTATTTCAGAAAACTCAACCTACCACTAAAGGACAGAAATTAGCCATAGAGAAAATATCAGAGATGGTGCCATAAACTCAGAAAGCAACTCCTAAAGAGATGTTTCAGAGATATTTTGAGCAAAGGCATTATCAGTAAGAAGCGCAGAGTCTTGTGAACAGACTGTTTTTGAAGAGAACTCCCTTTATCTGGATGTATAATTTCTGGGATTTTTTGATAAAAAGTTAGCTTATTTTCTCCTAAGCTTACTTCCTATGTGGCTCTGACCCACCTCATTAGATGTTAGGAATAAAAGTGTAATGGTTTATTGAAAGGGTTCAAGTTGGTGGAGTACCCACAGAAAATAATTTGACGCTTTTTTTTTAACACTGCCTTTCAAACCCACTTTCCTTTCCCTGAATGTCATCTCAAAGCTGATTTTTCAGCTTTTGGATATTAATGAAAATTTTCATTTTCAGGCACTAAAAAGCCCAGCCCACTCTTATATAAAGACTTTAGTTTTGCACTGAATTCCATTCATCCAATTTAGGCTTAGCATGCAAATGTCTGTGAAGTCAGCAATTAAAACAGTGGACTTGCAATCCTGAGCCTATGGGTACCTGGTGCATTCTCTTATGAACTCCACAATCTCAATCTTGCCTTCCTGGATGCATTTTAAAATGATCATGAATTTTGGCAAGTCTATGTGGGCTCAACTATCTAAAGAAGACCATAAAGAACTAAGCATTGAGTAACTCGGCCAGATGCTCCAGCCCATGCATAGTCACCCACCCGTCTCCAAAATCTTCAGTTGTTTTAATAGTTAGTGATAAAGTGCAACGTTGTCATAATTGGGAAGGAAGTAGAAGTTGTTTTCAGGAGTTGCTGACATATATTCTGGATACTATCAGGAGTTACCTTGAAGTTTAATGTAAATACTCATATTAGATGAACATGGAACCAACATTAGCAAAGAGCTTAATAGGAAGGAACACAGTTATATAAATAGAATGACAGAGACAGACATATGCTCAACAATTTCATCTGGTCCAAAATGCAAATGATGATGACTCTTTTATTTTCTCTAAAATGCTTTAAAAAGTCACGGCCAGCTATTCTTTTTTTTTTTTTTTTTTTTTTTTTTTTTTAGTTTTAACTCTTTGGGAGAGTGAAGATTGTTCACTTGTGGAAGGACATACTGAAATTTGCATAGCTCTCCTTAATGTTTTCTAAAAGTATGTCCTGGTTTGTCCACTTACATGGAATTTTTCTTCCTAAAGGTAGTTAGCTAATGACATAAAATATGGAGTTGTTTTTAACACATGAAGCCCACTAAATTAACTTTCTTCTCAGTTTAAATGTATGTAAATATTGAAAGCTCTATGGTGTGACTGATAAAGGTAAATGGGTAAAAATGTACAATGAGAAGGGCAGCCACATTTGGTGGCCTTCTTGAACCTGGCCTTCTGTTTCTGCACGGCACCAACACTGCTTACATATGGGACAGCAGTGTACTCACAGAATAGTAATGCTATCAGAGAAGTAGTATTATACTTTTAAATCAGCACCCTTCAGGTATTGATATAATTTTAAGAAAAGATGATACTAGTATTGATTGAAAATATGTTTCTTTAGTGCTTGGAATTAAGGCCATTTTTACACTGGGTTAAAATAAATTAAAACTTACTTTTATCCTGCTTCATAACTTGTTTGGGGAAATCACCAAGAAATAATTCAATATTGTGAACCATGCAACACAGAAGGTAGGCTTTTACTTAGGCTGTGGCTCCTAAGCTCTGCATGCTAAGTACCAGTAAATCTGCAAAAACAATTTGGGGTAGAGAGGAAGAACCCTCATTCTGTCCATTCTGCTGGGCTGATACAATACTCTTCCCATACAAACACAGTCTTCTCTTTCATCAGCCTCCCAATCTCTTTTATGTGTAGACAGGAAATGGGCAATAGATCCCATTTGATGTGGGTCTAGAACTGATTTGGGAAGTCCTGTGTGAATGATCTAGCTCTAACCTTTTTAGATGTGTGGCACTTTACACCCACTGACCTCAGCTTTGGGGCCTCAGATGAAATAGACAAAGAAAAGTCCCATCTGTTACAAAAACAAAGGCCCCATGAGAATTGGCACCAAAGTAGAGCCAAAAGGATATTCTCAGTTTATCATTGGAGGAATCATTTCATATATAATTATTTCTTGTGCTTTATTTTGGGTTGGAGGAGAACCCAAAGAAAACTGCTGAAGCAGCAGGTCCGGTGGAAATCACTGGGGTGATGCTGGAGAGAGTGTTTCTGATGTGAACGTAATACTGATGTCCTTTCTACTGAACTGGTAAGCTAGTGTTAAGTGGAGACAGATCTGGTTACCAGAGAGGGAGAAGAAAGGAAAAGATCAGGGTTGGTGGTGAAACATCAGGAAGTAAGGTTAAGAGCATAAGAGGCAAGGGTCAAGTTTGCTAAGCCAAGGCCAAGAAAAACAGAGATCTGAGTTAAGTATGACAAGAGAAGTATTATTACTCTGACTCAACAGATTGGTGCTGGTTATTTGCTCATTATGAGGGCGGACAATATGAAAACATATTCCGTCTCTCATGCATGCATACTCACAGGTACAAGTGCTTCTCAGGTCCTCACTCTGTACTAGGTACTATGATAGGGACTGGGATTACAGCAGTGAACATGATAGAGTTTACCCATAGATGAGAAAGAAACAAACAACATTCAATAAACTAAAAGAAATCCAGTTTGACTGGAGCACAGAGCACAAGAAGGATGGCAGGATGTAGGTAGACACCAAATTACGCACTCTGTGAATCATTTTGATGAATCTGAACTGTATTCTAGAGGCAATGAATTCAAAGATTTTAAACAGATGTTAATAGGCATTGTTTTAGAAAACCCTTTCAGCTGTAGTATAGAATATAGATTGAAGAGAGGCATAGCAGGAGGGCAGAGATAGATTAAAGAGATGGGGAGGGAGTTCCCTGGTGGTGCAGTGGCTAAGGCTTCAGCGCTGTCAATGCTGTGGCCTGGGTTTGATTCCCAGCCAGGGAACTACCCACATTAAAAAAAAAGAGAGAGAGAGAGAGAGATGGGGAATGATGTAAAGGGATAAGTTAACGTTTTTAGCTCAGGCAATCGGGTGGATGGGTGTGCCGTTCATTTAGATATGGCACTGGAGGGCATTCAAATTTATGGCAAGGGACTGCAGGGGTAGGGGAATTGAGATGTTGAGTTTACATTTAGACATGTCTATGAAGTACCGAATTCAGATTCAGCCAGTAGGAAGCTCAAAGTCAGGAGGGAGAAATGGGCTAGACATATGCATTTATGAATGACCAATGAATAACTGGAGCTCTCTGAGTGGATAAGCTTATGTGGGATATGTGTAGAATAAGAAAAGAAGTAAACCTAGGACAGAACCCTAAAAATATTGATATTTATAGGATGAGTAGAAAAAGAGGAGCTTGCAAAGGGAAATGAAGTACAGCTGGAGAGGAATCCAGGAAGTCAGGAAAGAATGGTGTCTCAAAGTCAAGCATCTATTAGCCTCCTCCTCCACTGGGCTTTCTTCATCTTCCTGTGGTCCTGATAGTTATGAACCTTTCTCAAACTTGGTTTACCCAATCTTACCAGTAGGTTTGGTGATGTATTTATTACTACTTTACATTAGTTTCTTAGGTGGCTGGGAATGAACAAGGCAGGCTATTTATTCTCTAGATCTCTGTAATGTTCCCCAGTATATCTCATTAAGAAGGCCAAGGTCAATTGTTCTGAACCTTGGCTGTACACTGGAATCATCTGGGGAGCTTTAAAGCATACTGATAATTGGGTCCTACACTTCCCCCCACCTCCCATAAAAACCCCTCTGATTTAATTGGTCTAGAAAGTTACCTAAGAACTGGATACTTTTTCAATTTAAAAACTCTTTATTATGGTAAATTTTTGAACACCTACAAAAGCAAAGAGACTGTTATAACAGATCCCCATGCATCCATCATCCAACTTCAATGATTACAATGATCAACATTTTGTTACTTTATCTGTTTCTTCCTCCTCCCCCTCCTCCTCCTCTTCCCTCTTCCTCCTCCTCCTTCTTTTCCCTCTCTCTCTTTCTCTCTCTCTCTCTCTCTGTTTCAGTATTGTAAATTAAACACCTGATGCCAGGTCTTCTCACTTGTAGATATTTCACAATAGATCTTTAATTAATAACTTTGTTTTACTATAGTTTTAAAGTTTTCATTTTAAAATAATCTTAAACTTACAGAAAAGTTGCAAGTATAGCACAAAGAACTCCTGTATAATCTTTTAGTCATTTACCCAGATATCACTAATTGTATATATTTGACTTTTGCTTTATTATTTTCTCTCTTTCATATAACGTGTGACTTACTTTGAATATTTTGAGTTGATGACACTGTCTCCCTTTACTACTAAATAACAGTGTGTATGTTCTAACAACAATGAGATTTTCATACTTAACTACAGAATAATTATTAACATCAAGAAATTTAACATTGATGCAATTCTGTTATTGAATCCACAGTTGATATTTAAATTTTATCAGCTGCCATAACAGCCTTTATATTGTTATTTTTTCCTGACCTAAAACTAATCCAGGATCATTACATTATACTTGTCATTTCTCCTTTGTCTCCTTAAATCTGAAACAAACAATTCCTCAGACTTTCTTGCTTGTTCTTTCTTGATCTTGACAGTTTCAAAGAGTACAGACCAATTATTTTGTGGACTGTTCCTCAGTTGAGATTGTGTGCTCTTTCTTTATGATTGAATTCATAAAAAATTAATTAAGAATTGGAATTTTCGAAGCTCCCTAGTTGATCCTGAATGTATAGCCAAGATTGGGACCAACTGACCCTAATGAAGATGGCTTCGGATCTTGCATCAGTGTTTCCTAAAGATGATTTATGAGGTGTGATAAAAAAAATATGGTGTATGTTTAAATAAATTTATTACAGTAAAAGACACATTGTCATTAATCCTCCTCAAAATACTCCCCTCACTTTCAACACACTTATCTCATTGTCCTTGCCACTTTCTGAAGCTGTTCTGGAAGTCCTCTTTCATGATTATCTTTGGTTGTGATGTCATGGCTGCCTCGATGTCCTGAATTGATTCGTGTCACACGTTGCTTCTGGTACAGCAATTTCTGTCAAATAAAAACATTATGATGTGTCTTCATCCTTATTCATCAGATCTGGCACCATGCGACTTCTGGTTCTTCCCCCAAGTCAAAATGACCATGAAAGGTAAACATTTTGAATGGATTCAGGACCTCGAGGCAGCCATGACAGTGCAACTAAAGACAAAAGAGGACGTCCAGAACTGCTTCAGAAAGTGGCAAGAACGATGGGATACGTGTGTTCAAAGGGAGGGGGAGTATTTTGAGGAGGATGAACGGCAATGTGTCTTCTATTGTAATAAAACATTTTTTAATTTAAACATTCAGCATATGTTTTAAATTATACCTTGTACATTCATTTCTAGAAAACTGCTTGGTTTAACTTAATGGAAGAAGTGAGAACTTTGAGCAGGCTCATCTTGAGGAATGCAAGTGAATGGAGTAAGCATGCCCATTTACAAGGACCATGAAGACACTGGTGGGGCCACAGTAGGTGGTTTCTTATATAATTTCAAGCACTTAGACACATCATGTCTAAGTTGTCCATTGCAGGCCAGTGACAAGGCTGGCCTCTACAGTAGCATCAAATAGAGAACTAAATGCCCATTCTCCAGAATTACTGACCCACTGCACGGGGAAAGCAAAAGATGATTGCTTAATATTAGGCTCGGGAAAGGGGTGAGAGGTTGAAATCTGTTTTGGGCCCTCTCTTTTCAAACCGTTTTATCAACAAATCAGCTCCACAATATTCAACCATCTGGTAACTGTGAGGATGATGTTTACCCTTCCTTAAAAAGCACATTAAGAAAGCTGTTTGTGATCCTATTTTAAACACTTAACTCATATTTTTAGAAGAGTGTGCATGGTATTCTACTTCAGCAGTTTTTCTACCTGCCTCTTTCTTGTCACTTCTTTATCTCTTGTCTCTGTTGCTGGCTCTCTCTGTCCTCAGACTCCCCTTCCTAACTGCTTCCTTCCACTCCCTTCTCTTTTCTTCTTTGTCTCCCACAGCTGCCTCTTTCAGTTTCTTGGCAGAGGGGCTCCGCAAGATGGTGAACAGGGAGCGGGTCCCTGAAACCTCTCCTGGAAAATACAATTGAACACCTGGGATCCAACACGGGAAACCCTAGTGGCACAGTCTCAGAGGAGAGATCCACGCAATCCGCTCTAAGCTCTTTCCTTCTCTTTTCTCTTTCAGCATCCATATTCATCCTGGTGTTACACACTAGTAAGCACACCTTTCTTCATTCTGTTTTCCACAATTCTCCCTGCACCCTTGTATAGTCTTCCTATACCTTTAAGAGAAGTCATTATAGGAGAAAAGCCCTTGAGTGGAGAAGAAGTATGAAACCTGGATTTCAACAGTTGCATTACCATTAAAACTGATAAACCTCCATTTCCTCATCTGAAAAAGTTGGTGTGGATCAGTGGTTCTCAACCCTGAACGCATAGGGTAGGATAATCTGGAAAGCTTTAAAAAAATTTGAATGTCAGAGTCCCATTCTAGATCAGTGCCATCAGGTTATATGCTGATGGAACTGCTGCCAGGTCTACTTTCTCTGCCAAGAGGGGTATAAAGAGACTGCGCTCACCTCCAAAATTCCATTCCATCTTCTTTTGTTTATTATCAAGTCTGGTCGGCTTTGGAGAAACTTCCTAATTTCATAGTTCCAAGGTATTTAAGTCTGAATGAAAACAGTGGGAATGAGCATATGGCAATAAGGATGCAGTTGAAATGGAATCTGAAAGAATTGCCTGGAGGTCACATCTAATTTAACCACATCAATAATGACTTTCATGAAGCAAATGTCACACAGTAAGGAGTAGAGATGTGTGCATGGAACATTTCAATGACAGAAGGCAAAGTACTAAGTGCCAACATGGAAAAACTGTTAGGGATTGTCAAATTCAGCAGATTTCAAAGGATGGTCTGCAAATCCTCAGGGGGGACCATTGAGATTCTTTAAGAGTGTTTGTGAAACAAAACTATTTTGACAATACTAAGACGTTATTTGCCTCATTCACCATATTGGCACTTGGACTGATGGTGGAAAAGCAACAGAGAGTAAATCTTTTCCCCACTCTATCATAAATAATACTGTACTAGACCCATAGTGAGTGTGACTGTGAAATAACACACACACATCCTCTGTCCTCCAGTAGCTTGTCATATTAGACCAACAGCTCTTAAAAAGAACTGAAGAGCCAATCAGGCAATTCATTCATTCTTTGATTCAACAAATATTTACTGTTCTAGGCACTGGCACTGGGTATACAGTGGTGAAGAAAACAGATGAAAATCCTTTTCTTGTGAAGCTTTCATTCCAAGTGTTCTGAGTTCTACTCCTAATCCTGTCCCTAACTCACTGAGTAACTTGGGTAAATCATTTGATCTTCCTGGGATGTACTTTTCCTATATGTGAAACAGAGAATTTGGAAAGAGTGATGATGTCTAAGGGCCTCCTGAATTCTGTGATTCTATAACTTTGACTGGGCTTCTTGAGGTGACCCTACTGATTCACCTGAAATACTGTCCCTCATTGTCACCTAGCTAAAACGTCATCATAAAATCTCTTTATAAATGCCATTTCTTCCAGGAGATTTTCTCCAATACTCAGGTTGTACCTTATCATACCTAGTTGTAGTCTACTCTTCTCTTTTTAGGGCTCATCAGACTGGTAATTGTCTATTCAAGATCTGTCTTACCGACTGGACTGTGAGGCCTCAGAAGACAGGAACTGTGTCTGCCTTTCCACCATACACATGGAACACAGAAGGTGCCCAATAGATACCTGCAGAGATACTACTCTATTTAAAATTTACCTAAGTGCCCTGCGACAGATGACTGGATAAAGAAGCTGTGGTACATATACACAATGGAATATTACTCAGCTGTAAGAAAAGATGAAATATTGCCATTTGCAACAAAGTGGATGGACCTGGAGATCATCATGCTTAGTGAAATAAGCCAGACAGAAACAACAAGGAACTGTATGACTTCACTCATATGCGGAATATAAAACTGAAAGCAACAAAGAGAAAAGAAATGAACAAACAAAGAAACAACCCATGGACACAATCAATAGTTTAATGTTTATTTGGGAACGAGTGGGTCAGAGAGGGGAGAAAGGGGAGGGGGTGGGAGAGGAGGGGGGGAAGCTAAATATAAGGTGATGGAAAGAGAAGTCACATTAGGTGGTGAACTTATTATACAACAAGTTGACAATGCACTGTAGAATTGTATGCCTGAAACCTATGTAATCCTTGCTAACAGACGTCACCCCAATAAGTCTAACAATAAAAATGAATTTTAAAAAATTTACCTTTATCTCTAATACTTCCTAACCACCTCACCTGCTTAAAAAAAATCCTTGGCATTTATCTCTATGTGACAAACTATATATGTTACTCAGTTATCATGTTTATTATCAATAGTGGCAGTGCAAAACTCCATGAGGGCTAGAATAGTGTCTTTCGCTCCCTAAAAGAGTATAAAAAACATTGAAAGAAGTCAATAATTTTTTGTTGAATAAATGTTGCTTGAATAAGCCATAATGGTAGAATACATACAATGAACAACTTTTTACGCAGTGGGGTTGGATTTGGATTGATTTTTACATATGTTTCTACCTAGTTTTTCTTGTGCCTAAAAACATACATTTGTGTGAATTTTGAAGAAGGTCATGAGTAAGGTCTGTGATTTGGATGGTGCGACATAAACTGACCCATGTGGTAAAGGGCTTGTCACCTTGACCATTGTTGGACAATGAATATGTATTGTGGGCCAAATGCAATTATGGTTGGCTTACCATTCACTAAAAGCATTTACAAGTGTATCTTAAACACGTTTTTGAGGAAGTGAAGCACATATTAAGAAGTAAAAAAATCATTAAAAAAAAGATAAGCTACATGAACTGAGAACAGAGTCCTGAGGATTTTGGAGCAATAAACGAAAGATATAAAACATAAACTCCTTCAAAAGCACGTAAATAACTTAAATAGATAATGTTTGCTCTCTGAAAATATAGTTTGCAAGATTGGGGGAAAGTTAAACAGCAAGATAATTAAATAAGCAAAAGCAACTAAATCATAGCACATTAAGACTTATAATCCAGTTAGGAAACAGCAAGTTTGAAATGCATAGCCATTTCAAATGCATCCACCATGATATAATTGGATTCTAGACGTAAAAAGGAAATATAAGGATAATTAAATTTAAGGTTGTATAGACTTAAGAACTATAATATAAACTGTATCAAATTATAAAGGAATAGCAAAAACAATGTGAGGAAGAGGAATAGCTCTTCTTTTAGGAACAATCTTTATTTAGGACTCAGATGACTCACTAGATAGAGAATATACTTTTTATTAATTCTCTTTATATAATTAAAAACACAGGGTTTTAATGTAATGATTTAGTGTGGAATAAATGTTTAGAGTCATTGTAGTCAGAAAAACAGTTTTCTACTTTTCAATTATAATTTAGAAGTGTTTAGGCCATCTTCATACTGCTACATCCAGGTTTAATTTTTGAAATTTAACTTTTCCAAAGTTGAGCTTTACTTCCCTAAAATATGCTGCATACATGAAATTTTGACCCATACAGAAGCATTATATTTATTGAAACATTGCAATTGTCTCCACAAGTTATTAAGTAAAAAGTAAAGTGAGAATATTGAAATTGACTTGCCCACATCCAAGAATTCATTTAAATTCAAAATTATTTGAACTAGACATAATTTCCAAGAAGTTGAGCAGGAGGTCTTTCTCTCATAGAGTAATTCAACTTAAAGACTTATTATGCACCTAAGAGGTTCAGGCACTGGAAATACAGATATGGACAACACAATAGTCCCTGTCATCCAAGCTGATGATCTCATGGGGTGACAAAAACATGCCCACAAATAACTAAAATGTAATGAAAGTTATATATTTCATGAGAAGGCAAAGCATTAAGGTCACAGAGAAGATGTATTACTCACATCCAACAGTTCTTATAAAACTTTGGCCATAATCTTGATTCTTTGATGATTTAGTGAATGGTGTCAACAAAAAATATATTGTTGACAATGGGTGGACAAATTCCCTTTCCCCTCTATCTTCCTGTATGATTTCAGAGACTCAAAGGTGGCTACTTCCTATTTTTAACATTCAGGTGAGGGAGTACGGTGATCCTCTGAATATGGATATAGGCATACCATTGGAGGAGCCCAGTTTAGCACCCTGAGAAGCTGAGATGTTAGTCCCCTCTCCCCACCCTTAATTCTATTATATAATCCTGTAGTTCAGTATCTGGATTCAATGTGGAGGGATCAAGAAAAACAAGCAAAATTTAATCTTACTGTGATACTCACATTTCTCTCACTGTGGCAGGTAAGAAAAATATGGCTTTTAGGATTCAACTCTTAACTAGATCTCTATTGAATTTTTTACAGTAGATTCCCAAGTCATCCCTGTTCCAACAGAGCCTCCAACCTTGCCTTCTTTTGCCCACTTGCAGCAGATGACCTAAAATTCTATTTCACTGCAAAGTTTTAGGCCATATGACACAAATATGCTAAACTCCCATTCTACCTCTCTGAAAATCTTTCTAATCTTACAGTTTACTCGTTTAGAGTGGAGACTTTGGAATCAAGTTACTTGGAATTAAATCTTGCTTATACAACTTACTGCTTTTGAGACCTCAGACAAGCAGTTTAAAACTGAGTTTCATTTTTTCATTTGTAAAATGTGAAAAATAATAGTACTTACCTTACAGAATTTTTGATAAGATTAAATGAAACACAAACTTAGAATAGTTCCTGATATTAGCAAAAGGCCAAAATGATATTACCGTTGTTATTATCATCCCTCCTTTGAAGAGAATGAAGTGACCTCCTTGTTAAGGATCCCCCATCCTTTGGCTTCCTTCAGAAGTCAACCCCTCTGATTATCTGCATCTCGTATCTTGACTTATTTCCATTAAGTCCATGCCCTCACGATTTCAAAATTCCAGTTAAAAATCTATTTCCACATTCTTGCTACAGGGCTGTGGTTCTCCCTCACAGCACTGATAATCTTGAAAAAACATAGGCAGCTCCTGCTTTCTTTTAAAATCACTTACCCAGTAGTCTCCTTCTAATCAATCTGGTGTAAGTATTCTCTGTCACCACCAGTGAGCTTCTCCTTACTGAGTCGTTATTGTTCCCCACCTCTGTATTTAACATGGACAATTTAACCCTGACCAACAATCTCCTTGAAACTTTCTTCTTTGCCTTCTGTGACCTTCCACAGTTTGAGTGTTCCCACCTCAGACTGAGCCTTCTCCTCTCCCTCTCTTAGATGTGGGTTTCCCCCAAGTTGTCCTTAGCTTGCTTCTAGTAATCTCTTCCTCAGCAATACCATCTACTCCCATACTTGAGCTCTGCATCTGAGTCCCTAATCAACATCCCTGGTCCGGTATCTGCCAAAATCTATACACCAGTGTTTCCAACTGAGTATAAGATATTTGCACCTGCATTTCTCACAGCACTTAAAAAACTCAACGTGTACAAGTATTTTCCTTCCAAAGGAAATATTCTTATTTGACTTCCTTATCCCTGTTGGTGATTGTTACAGACTGAATGTGTCTTCCTCAAATTTATATGCTGAAGCCCTAATCCCCCTCCCCAATTGTGATGAAGTTTGAAGGTGGGGCCTTTGAGGATGATTAGGTTTAGATGAGGTCATGAGGGTGGGTCCCCATGATGGGATTAGTGAGACCAGAGCTGCTCTCTCCACCATGTGAGGACACAGTGAGAAGGCAGCCATCTACAAGCCAGGAAGAGGGCTCTCACCAGGAACCCAATTTGCTGGCACTTCTCAGTCTCCAGAAATAAATTTCTGTTGCTTTTTAGTCACGAAGTCTGTGGTATTTTGTTACAGCATCCTGACAGGATGGTGACTCTTCCTATCTTTTAAAACCTTCCTTTTATCTCTCAGCTTCCAACCCCACTCAGCTGACAAGCACTGTAGAATCAATTCCTATAGATTTGCAACATCTCATGCCCCTCTTTTCTAGTTCTGAAACTTACTAGCTGTAATGCCCTTGGGAAAGTTACTTGACCTCTTTGTATAAAAGAGAAGATAATGATGATGATACTTATTTATATCTTTTTAGAACAGTTAATATACAACAGTTAGAATGCCACCAGGCACATGATAGGTACATAAGAGTTAAATAAATGAATAAAATAAAGTTAAATAAATGAATAAAATAAAATTGTCATAAGGGTCTGCATTTAAGGGGAGAAATTCTGTCAGGAGATGAAGATTTCTGAGTTATGATCCTAGAGGGTGTAATTAAAGTCATGCAAATGATCAAGAAAGTATGTAATATATAGAAAACAGAAGAACCCCTGCTTGGTGAGCTTTTTCTCTTATTTCAGCCTGTCAAAATTCTTCAGTTACCACATTTCATCAATTCTAGATTATTTTTTTCACATTTTTAACATCTCTAGAAAATGAATAATTCTTACAATTAATGACATGTCATCATTCAATTACTAGAGTTCTATTTTTCTTAGTGGTATGTCTTTCAAATGACAGCATCTTAGATTTGATGAGATATGAGAAGTGTAATCTCTCTTCTTTGAACTTTCAAGACATCCTAGATGAGCTTCCCCTGTAACATATATTATTTGCCTGCTATTAGTGATTATCTGTCTACTACTAGACTGCAAGGTCCCCAAGGGTCAAGGAAAGCCCCTGATTCTCCTTTGTTTCTCTAAGGACTCACTAAACAGTGTATCTTGTTCATTCATCCAAGCCTGCAGAAAGACATCAATGAAAAAAACTGCTTAAATTAAACTGAATTCCAAATCAGGATATCAATTATTTTTAGAATTTCTGATATTTTGCAATTAGCCTCCTCACTGTTCCCATCCCTTAGTTAATTTGACATGCATAAACATACACTTGTTTTCACATTATTAACATTACACTTGATTCAAAGCATCTGTCACATGAATTCCAAAGGCAGTTGATTACATGAACTATTTCAAGAAAACATATTCCTGGCATTCCTGGGAATATTTAAAGGGTAGGACCAGAAATCTTACCACAAAGTTATATTGAGAACAGAGAACACTGTCCACACACATAGTGATTATTAACTATGTAATTACAGTAGATGCTTACTATTTCTGAGTGATTTTAGTTTGCCTTTTTTTTTTCCCCCACCTGTTAATGAAGCTTTAGCCCTTTCCTGGTGACAGATAGGACTTTGGATGACCTTACCTCTGTGTTCAGTCTCCCAAGATCTCCAGGGGTCAGGCATGCATTCTTATTGAAGTAAAGGGCTGACCTCTTCCCAAACCTTAGCAATAGCCAGGCAATTCTCTTGGTTTGCCCAGCTTATGTTTTACTAGTCTTCTCTCAACTATGTCTCTCCCTGTTATCCCATTGCTCGGGCCCTGATTTCACCTCTTTCCTTATGGGTTCTCAGATCACATGAAGTCATTAGCTTTCCTTTTTTTCCAAGGCTATAGGTTGCTGAGACAGCCTCTCCACTGTCACAATAGGAAAGAGGAACTTAATTGTCCTTACTCGTGACTGCTATTTTGTTTCTCTCTTTTCTATGGCTCTTGCTGGGTTGGCTGGAGTTGCTTTTCATCCTATTGGGACTCTTTACTCCAGGTGGACAGCCAACTGTGTCTCTGTCTTGTCAGTCCTCTTGCCCCTGTTTTTTTTATAGTACAATCTGGCATCATGATCTTATGCATTAGTGCTCTCTCCTCCCTGAGAACTCATCAAGGATTCAGGGTGCTTTGAGTGCTCTTAGTGCTAAGTAAATGGAAATAAAGATATGTAATAGTCACCATGGAAATAACGTGACTCCTCAGTTCCATTACTTTTTTCCATTATCTAGAAAGTAAAATTCATATTTCTTGGCTGTATCCAATGCCCACCAAAATCTGACTCTTCTCATACTTCAAGCCTTACCTCTTGAAAGTCTCGCACACTATGTCCTCTACCTAGGCCTCCAGCCAGATCAGACTATTCACCATTATCCAAACTCACTATGTACTCAGGCATCTTGCAATCTTTGTTTCTGTCATTTACCTGAGATTTAAATGTTCTTCCTTTCTTCCTTTTTCCCCTCCAATTTTTTTTATTGTAGTAAAAATGACACAACATGAAATTTACTATTTTAACCATTTCCAAGTGTACAATACAGTAGTAGTAAGTACATTCAAATTGCTCTGCAACCATCAAGACCATCCATATGCATAACTCTTTATTTTACAAAATAGAAATTCTATACCCATTAAACAATAACTTCCCATTGTCCCTACCCCAGTCTCTGGCAATCACCATCTATTTTCTGTCTCTAAGACTTTGACTTCTCTAAGTATTCCATATAAGTGGATTCATACAGTATCTATCTTTTATGACTGGCTTACTTCATTTACCATAATGTCCTCATCATTCATGTTGTAGCATGTGTCAGAATTTCCTCTTTTTTAAGGCTGAATAATAGTCCATAGCATGCATATACCACATTTTGTTTATCCATTCACTTGTTGATGGACACGTGGGTTGCCTCCATATTTTAGCTATTGTGAATAATACTGTTATGATCATGGGTAAATAAAAATCCTTTTGCAACCCTCCCCTCTCCTTTTTTGCCCATTGAAATCCAACTTGTTCATCCAAGCCTAACTCAAGTAGTACCTAGTTAATGAAGTCTCTGTCTCTAGCAATCACAATGTACCATAACTGTCTCTTACTCTGCTCTTATACAATTCTTTTCTTGTATTGCTATATCTACATTTACTTTATTGTGTGCTGAATAATTATTTGTACTTAAACATCTAATTCCTCATAAAATTGTAAGTTCTTTGTGGTGAAAGACCCCCTGTTCTTATCACAGTATTCCTTACATTACTCCCCACAATGTTTTGGAATGTTCACTAGATGAATGACTACATAAAGGCAGATAATTCATTTGCAAGTATCGTAAAGGTAAGTGGGCAGCCACAAGGGTAAGCTAAATACCTAGAAACTCTTCCAGTTCTGAATTCTCTCAAATTAACTAGGAAATCTTGTCAGTTGCAAAAGAAAGTGCACGGGTCTGGGAATTGAAGAGACTTGGGTGTTTGTCTTGGTTCTGCCCTGTGTGGGTCATGTCTCTTCTCTGGCTTAGTTTCCTCATAGTTGTGATGAGAGGGTGCTCTAGATTAGTATTTTCATAATGTTCTTGATTTTACAATATCTGCACAATACCTTTATTTGCTTAATAGTTTTCTTTAAATCAATCCAGGCTTAACATTAGTACCAACTTTAGCCTCATCCTAAATAAGGATATCTGTGAAATTGTGGTTTTCAGTGTGATCACTTTATTTTTTTCAAACACAAAATAAAATAAATGTAACTATTATAGCCAAAAAAAAAAAATCTGTGAACCATTAAAATAACTTCTTATGCCAGTAGTGGCACTTGGACCATGCTTTGGGAGATATTGGCCTAGACTCTCCCTGAGGTCTCTTCCATAATAGCTCTGTCTTCTCTGGGGAAGTCATGTCCCCTCTTGAGTCATTTAGCAAAATGCATTAAATGAATCTTTAACTGGGGAATGAATGACTCAGCACTAGCCCCAGGGAATGGCGTGTAACTTAATAGGTCTTCCAGCACCTCTAATGCCTGGGCTTCCACCTCTTTATGTCTCCCCTCTGAGCGGTGCTGTTTGTGCACTCTGCCTTCCCTGCAGCCTCCACTTTCCTGCAGGGCCCTGCCTGTGTTTGCGTGCCCAGATCTCCCCTCTGAGGGCTGTTTATGTTTGCACACTCGGCTTGTCTTGTGGGCCTGTCTAACTAAATTCCCCTTTGAGGGCTGTATATTTTGGCACAGTCTGGATCTCTAAGGTATTTTTTTGTCCATTAACACCTCAGGTCTTGCAGTAATACCAAAGTCTTTGCTGCTCTTGCCTCAAGCAAATGAGTCCATACTATTCTATTAACGATTCTTCTGTGTATTTCCATTTATTTTCTGTACTTTCTACAATAAGCATGTATAAAATTTATAATAAATCCCCAAATTTTAGTTTTTAAAAATGTGAAGGGGACATCTGGTTGCAGATGATGTAATGAAGGCATTTTAACTTCATCCTCCTTCAAAACACGTTGACGAAACAAAGAAGAATGAAAGGCAACACTAAGAATAAAGTTTATTATCAATGAAGCAAGGAAACCATCACTATAATTAGCACCATACACCACAATTAGCATCCTTACCGAGAGTTAAGCTTGTTTATTTGAGGTAGAATAAAGAGCCACAGTCCTGCAAGTTATTCTTGTTAGCACTGAGAAATGGAAGGGCATAGGTGGGACACCAGAGAAACAGAGAATGTGTCTATTAGAGACTTAGCTCCCTACCACAGAAAAGATTGAGTTGAATAAGAAACCATGTTGACTTCCCACTTTTATTGTTTACCACATATACTTCTAACCAAAAGAGGTTGGTGGTCATAAAGGGAAGGGTAAGCTCACCAGATACTAACAGAGTCTATCCCTGGAATGCAGAGAACAGAGGAAGGAGCATACCTTCCAGAGCAAAGGAAAGAGGAACTTGGTGGAAGGTCTGAACAACAGATTCCAATAGAAATAGTAGATCACCCTGATAAACATACTTCTTCAGCAAATAGATGCCCCTAATCAAAGGTGAGTAATAATCAGAATAGGAGAAATAAAACTGTTATTATTTGCTGACAATATTATTATATATGTAAAAATCCAAAAGAATCTACAAACTATTAGAACTAAGTGAATTTAGCAAGATCACTAGCTATAAGATCAACATGCAAAAATCAGTGTTATTACTGTGTATTAACAACAATGACCTAGAAAATGAAACTTTAAAATAAGACATAACTTCAACAAATATCAAATACCTAGGAATATATCCAATGAAAACTGGGTAAGACATACCCTGAAAACTATAAAACATTATCCAGAGAAACTGAAAAATCTAAATAAATAAGAAGGTTTGCCATATTCATAGAATGGAAGACTCACTGCTGGAAAAATGTTCATTCCCCCTAACTTAAAGTACAGATATAACACAATCTATATCACAATTACAGTGGGTTATTTTGTAGAAACTAGTAAGCTTGTTATAAAATTTCATATGGAAATACAAAAGGCTAAAAATATCTAATGTAGTCTTGAAGAAGAAAAACAAAGCTGGAAGACTTATTCCACCAGATATGAAGATTTGTTATAGTAATTAAGACACTGAGATTCTAGTGCAAGAATAGACAAACTAACAAATGAGATGTAATAGAGAGCCCAGAAACATCCTCACATATACAAGAACCTGATTTATGGCAAAGGGAACATTACAGAGCATTGAGGAAAGGATGATCTTTTTCAATAAATGGTGTTGAGACAGTTGGATATCCATCTGGAAAAATATTTATTGACCCCCTACATTATACCATATAATAAAACAATTCCAGATGGATTTCAGAGCTAAATATGAAAGGTAAACCAATAAAGCTTTTAGAGGAATCATAGAACATCTTTGTGACAGTGGGGTATGCAAATATTTCTTAAACAAGACAAAGAATGTTGACCATAAGAAGAAATTGATAATTGGATAATGTTAAAGTAAAGCATGTGTGTTTATCAAAAGACTACATTAATGGAATGAAAAGGCAGGTGAATGAGTAGAAGAAGATATTCATAGTACAGGTATTTGTTAAAGGATTCATATCTAGAATATATAAAGAAAAGGATAGACAATGCAATAGAAAAATGAGAAAATAACTCAGTCATCTCATAAAAGAGGCTATCTACATGGCCAATGAACCCAGGCCAATGATAACTTCATTATTCACCAGGGCAATGTAAATCAAAACCACAGTTGCTATACCACTACACATTCATGAGAATGGCTAAAATGAAAATACATCAGTGTTGACAAGGTTGTGGAGACACTGGAACTTTCATATACTGCTGGTGGCAATGTAAATCTATACAAACACAGACAGTATCTATTAATGTTCAGCATATATATATATATATATATTTTTTTATGACCCTGCTACTTTATTCCTAGGTATATATTCAGTAGAAATATGCACATATGTTCACCAAAAGACATCTACTACAAGTTTCTAGAAGCACTATGCATAATAGTTAAAACACTGAAACGAAACATCCTTCTGCAGTAGAATAGACATATAAATTGTGGGACAGTCACACAGTGAAATATACAAGCAATGAGAATGAGCAGTCCACAATTACATCCAACAATATGGATGTTCCTCACAAGCATAATGTTGAGTGAAAAAAACCCAGACACAAAAAATTAAATACCACAGGATTCCATTTATATAGACTATAAAACTGGCAACTTTTTAATATAATATTAGAAATCAAGATACTACTGAGACAGTAAGAAGTGGAAGGGTGCATATGAGAGGTACTTCTGAATTGCTGGCAATATTCTGATACTTGATCAAAGTACTGGTTTACATGGATGTGTTCAGTTTGTGAAAATTCACTTAGGATATGTGTACATTTTTGTATATATATTATGTTTCAATAAAAAGTTTTTAAAACCCTAATTAGTTTCTAATATTTCACAAATGGAAGATTTCACAAAAAAATCCCTATTTCTAGATTTTCTTGAAAACTTTTCAAGATCTGTCCACAGTGGCTCACAACCACTGGAGCTGAGAAGAGCTCCCACCCTTCAGAGCGTGCGCATGACTTCCTGCTCGCTTCAGTCACTGATGCTCCCTGTCTAGCCCCCGCAGACATGTCAACTTTTGATAAACACACATTCTTTACTTTAACATTATCCAATTATCAATTTCCTCTTTATGGTCAGCATTCTTTGAGTCTTTAGCTTAAGTCTGAGTGCCCAGGATAGAGCTCACTCTTGGCTTTGAATACTCTCTTCCCCTCTGCCCACGTTTGCTGTCCACCACCCATCTCCAGTTCCACCTGAATGTACCTCAGCACAACCCGAGTCATCTCGCCCTCTCTCACGGCCTGCACAGGCATTTACCTGATTATATCTATTTTCACATTCCCCCACCCACCCCTCCTCTTATTCACATCCACATTCCATTAATTCGTCCACTCACGGATCCAGCAAACATATATTGCATACCTATTACCTACCAGACTCCACATCAGGGCCAGGTGAATTGTGGGACAGTCTTGCCCCCTGAGAGACCTACCTTCTGAGAAAAGTAAAGACGACCTGTGAGAATCATTTTATAGGAAAAGAATTACATGTATCCTGGCAAATCTGATGTTAATTCTGTCTGGGAGGAAGGGTGTGGGGTTCTGGAGAGGCCTTGTGGAAGAAGTGGTTTGTGAGCTGGGCTTTGAAGAACTGGCAGTTATTTGAACACAGGAAGTAAAGAAGGCAATTCCAGACAAAGGCTGGATTCTGGTTTTGTTCGGGAGACAGTAAATACTTCAGTGTAGCTGAAGGGGAGCAGGGGGGAGTAAGGCTGGAAAATGAAGCGGAGGTCAGACCATGGGACATGGATACTGCACTATGGACTTCATTTTATAGGTAGTACGGACTACGGAAAAGTTTTGACAATCAAAGTGCAGAGCTGGGGTTATAAGAGTCCATTTCATCCATATGCACCTTTTCTACTCTAAATCCCTTGGCCTCCTCTTTAAGCTCTGCCTATCATTACTGTCAACCACATCCCCAAATCTCCCTGAAAAATCTCCGCCCCCAACCACCCCAACAATCCTAGGTACTGGGAATGGAAGTCATAACCTACTGCTTTCTCCCCAGTTCCTTTGCTAGTGAGCCTGCAGTCTCCTTAAAGTGTGACTGCATGTGTTGCTTTCTTCTCCCAGCCAGAGTTTATTGAGACAAAGAGCAGGTGAAGGAAGCGGGAATGCCACACAGGTCTTGCGTCTGCCTGAGATCCACCTCACAAATGAATGATGCTGGACCCTGCTCCTCCCTTTGGGGTCTACTGATGAACACTGAGCAGCCTGAGAGCAAAGCCTGGTACTGGTCTCTCCTTCCTCTTTGCCTCTCAGGCCTTTTTTTCTCTACTGAGTGTATTTTCTTGGTTCACCGCAGGAGGACTTTGCCTCCCTGAGATCATTCCTACTATAACTCATTCACAATTGAACAGCCAATTACAGTGTGTAAAACACTTGATCCCAGTGGAGCTTCACAGACGTCCTTTGAGAGAGCCAGGTGATTAGGTCTTCTGGCTTCAAATTCACTAGTCTCTTCTTGCATATAATACTCGGAAAACATCTGTAGTATGAACAAATGTTCGATGTACGTATCAGTCTCTCTTAAGGATTAGTTTCTTATTTTTTTCTATGTTTCTCTTTGTTATTTGCATGATTGGATTTTTTATAAGAGGCTTGACATGGAACATCTACTTTTAAGGTAATCTTTCCAGTTCCAACACATAAGTGGTTTCTGGGGCTGTGGCTTTAACAAAATATTTTTTAAAAGATACATGTGTTCCTCCAAAGGTCACACATAGACTTAACATAAGATCTAGCAATTCCACTCCCAGGTAGATACCTAAGACAAATGAAAATATATGTATACACAAAAACTTATAAATGATGTTCATAATAATCAAAAAATAAACATAACTCAAATGTTCATCAACTGATTGGTGGATAAATAAAATGTGATCTATCCATGTAATGAAATACTATTTGGCAATAAAAAGAAATAAGGTACAAATACATGTTACAACCTGGATGAACCTTGAAAACATTATGTTAAATGAAAGAAGCAATTTTAAAAAGACCATATGTTTATGACTCAATTTATATGAAATGTGCAGATGAGGTCATTCCATAGAGACAGAAATCAGGTTAGTGGTTACTTAGGGTTAAGGGCAAACAGAGAGTGACTGCTAATGATGAAGAGATTTCTTTTTCAGGTGATGAAAATACTCTAAAAGTGATTGTGCTGATGGTTGCACAACTCTGTGAAGATACCAAAAAAAACCACTAAATTGAACACTTTAAAGTATATGGCATGTAAATTACATCTCAGTAAAGCTGTTATTAAAAAGGTACATGTTCATTAAGCAAAACTTTAAAAATACAGAAATACAGTGGACTCTCAGTTAACCTGCACTCATGAGGATTGGTAGACGCTGGATAAATGTAAGTAGACTCTCCATTAACTGGAACTCAAGCAGCTGGCAAAACATCAAGCAAACAGTAAGATTTTTTTGCTGGTTGCTTAAGAGTGCCAGCTTCTTGAGTTCTGGTTAATAGAGAGTCTACTGTATATACAAAAGAAACAAATTACTCATTATTCTGTTACTCAGAGAAAATCACTACCGACATTTTTTCTACACTCCTTTGGATCCTTTTTCTGTACACACACACTCGTAGGGTCATTTTAACATACTGTATTTTTCTATGTATAAGAAGACCCCTACTTTTGTAACCCAACATTAAGAAATCACTATCAACTGGTTATTCTTGTGTATAAGATGACCCCTAATTTTTGGTCTAACCATTTTAGACAAAAGAATCATAATATACACAGAATAATACAGTATTCAAGTTAGTAGCCTGCATGCTTGGCTTAATAGAGATCACAGGTATCCCCACAGATGCTAAGGGTGGGGTTTCCAGGCTCAGACAGGATTCCCGAGTCAGAATCCTGCTTCTGCCCCTAACTTGCTATGAGGCCTGGGCAAATTCCTTAACCTCTCTAGGCCTTTACTTTCCTTACCTGTGAAACAGAAATGATGATACCTACTTCCCATGGATGTCATGAGGATTAAATGTGAAGTTCTATAAATATTGATACTATTTTTCTTCATTTATTCCTTAGTTTGTTTCTTTCAGACGCAAGGCCTAAAATCCATCTGGTGCAACTGTCCCCACTTCATTTAAACTAACGTGTTCCCTCTTTCTGGGAGCGTGCAGCACAGTGGTGGACAGCACAGGTTCTGGATCCAAACTGCCTGGAATAAATCGCGAGTCTGCCACTAACTTGAGCAAGTTCCTTAACTCTCTGTGACTCAGTTTTCTCATCTGTAAATAGGTCTAACAGTATTACTAAATTCGTCAGGTCTTTTGAAGATGAAATGAGTTAATATCTATATAGTATCTGGCACATTGTTAACTATTATTATAATATTCTTTCCCAAGTAGTCATCTACATTCTTAGTTTAAACTTTCAGTTGAGAATTTGGTAACTTCCAAACCTACAGTATCTCTTTTCTACAGTCTGAGGCAGAACGTTACTGGCTCTAAACTCACAATGGTCTCTCATCCACACCCACTAGCCCACAGCACAAAACAATTTTTGTTTGGCAAAGTGAGTAGTTTAGGATGTTGTTTCCATTAACTTTACTACCTACGTACCTCCTAGAGTCAGGGCAAGGCAGTTTAGTTAAACCAAACCCAATAAAGCGTGCTGGGGGCTTATGAATGAGTACTTGCTTGCAGTTGTTCTAAATCATCCCCGCCAGATGCGCATGGTTTAAATATTGCCAAAGAAGAGATTTCACAAGTTCTCTTAGTAACCTGTCTTAATGCTTCCAACCCACATGGGAAGTCTTCTGAAAATCTAATGTCTGGGGAGACTCAACACTTTATTATCCCAACTGGGACATTTTTAAGAGTATTACTAATTACCACAGAACAAAATGGGGACAATTCTGGGCAAACTGCTGAGACATATAGTCACCCCACTAATGGCAATCTTTCCTGTTATAAGGGCTGCCCATCTCATTCTACTTGGTATTTAGTGGAAAAGAACAACTAGTTCTCATGGTCTATGTAACAACCTCATATTTTTAAGCATTTAGTTTTCTATTAGTTTGTGCAATGGAAACAAAAGAAGCAGAAGTCCAAAACCTGAAGGCAAACTTGAAGAAATGTTTTTCCTTGCCCTCTTCCCACTCGATGGTGATGATGACAATACTTGTGGAGAACTTGATACTTGTATATACCAGGCACTCTTGTGGGTGCTTTCTATGTATTATTTTATTTACTCTTCACAAAAACTCCTACTATCATTGTCATCATCATCACCATCTTTGTTTTGCACACGAAGAAATGGGTCACAGAGAAAGGGAGCATCTTGCCTAAGGGCAGACAGCCAGGACCTGCCTCTAACGAGAATCCAGAGGCTGGGCTTTTAAGCAAGATGCTCAGCAGCAGGCCTTCTGCAAGACCCTGGCAGGTCAAAACCTTCTGCTTCAGCGCCCCCCACCCCTGACTCGCTGTACCAGTCCAAAGGGTGGATTCAGTTCTCTGCTGCTTGAGATGGGACACAGATGGATTTGAGTTAGAGGCTCTCCAATGGAAGGAAGGTGACAGTCCCTGTGGCTCCAGAGGGAAGAGGAAAAATGGGAAGAAAAGTGGATGAGATTTACAGAAAGTCAAATTCAGCCCAATAAAAGAGATCTTTCCCCTTATACTAGACTTAGCTGCCCAAAGAAGTAGTGGATTCTATGTGACAAAACATACTCAAACAGGGGTAAATGATTTGCTTCTTGGGGTGGTCACAAGGGACTCTGATGTTCACAAACATCTTTTGGGGAGTTCATGAAATGCAGATTGGTCATGTCCCCAAGATTCTAATTCCAGGAGTCTGAATTGAAAAAATTTTAAATTTATTAAATTTTAAAATATAGCTAGCATAGTTATTCAATATTTATACACCTAAAGAAGTGATCACCACGAGAAGTCCAGCAACCATCTTACACCGTACAAAATATCACATTATTAACTGTATTTCCTATGCTGTACATTACATCCCTGTGACTTTTTTGTTTTATACCTGGAAATATGAATCCATTATTTCCTTCACCTTTTCTCCCCTTTTTAAAATTTTCAATTATAGTAGACATCCAGTATTATTTTCTATCAATTTCAGGTGTACAGCATAGTAGTTAGACATTCATATAATTTAAGGAGTGATTCCCTCTAACTAGTCTAGTACCCAACGTGGCACTATGCGTTGTTTTACCTTATCATTGACTATATTCCCTATACTTTATATCCTCATGACAATCTTGCAACTATCAATTTTCACTTCTAATCCCTTCACCTTTTTCACTCGCCCAACAACCCTCCCGTCTGGCAACCATCAAAATGTTCCTTGTATCTGAGTTTTTTCCTGTTTTGTTCATTCGTTCATCGGTTGTTTAGAGAATCTTTATTTTTAACAAGTGTCCTATTGACTCTGACACAGGAGCCCAAGCAACACTGCTGTCAGGGATTCCTGTTTGGAGAGTGGGATGAGACGAGGTGGAAGGCAGGTTAAAGGCACAGAGAGGAGGGCTGATGCGTCCCTTCTGAGCTGAACCATATGGTTTGCGTGAACTTTACTCTTTTAGTCTCTCTAATATTAATCTTCTTTTTGCATGGTTATTCCTTGGTTTCCTGACAGAGAATGCTTGAGTGACATATGAGGTGAGAGATCTGGGGTGTAATAATACCATGTCATGGAAACACTCATAAAGCCGTGACCCCATGGCACATGAATTCTACATGGGGTTTGCACAGGTATTAAATGTTCTGTGGTTGGCTTTTGGAAGCCTGCTCTACCCTGACACCAGGATTTCTAAGCTGGCCTGGAGGGAAGCAAGCCTGCAGCTTCCTGGTGTTTGGAGCAGATGGGAAAAGAGTCTGAAATATTCCTTGTCATCACCTCCAGCTGACAGACCACAGGCAAAGGAGGCAACAGGGAGAAGTCAGACCAGCTGATCTGGGAGAAGAGAAGTCAGTGGTGATGCCTTGTGAATATTTCCATCTTTGCATTCTCATCCAAATGGATGTTTTGTGTGTGTGTGTGTGTGTGTGTGTGTGTACCAAATTGTGTAACACTTGTCTCTGGCTGGAGGCAGTAATAAATCAGGGGCTACAAAACCACCACTAGCCACCTCCTGCAGGCCCTGTTGAAGAAACAGGCCTTCTTGAGCAGAGCTGACGAGGCAGGGTCCCCAGCGCTGTGGCCCCACGGCATGGGAGGAAAATCACACATCTGCAATCTAGCATGCCAGATGTGCAAAGGGCTAACGCAGAAAGACACTGTGGGGAAGACCACATCGCTCTGAAAGACATGTGAAGGATCCAGAGATTTTTATAACCTTAGTCACCACAGGACTTTCATCAGTCTTGGGTAGTAGACTTTTTCTCATGCCTTGATTCTTTGTCCTGGGCTATCTCGACAAACCTTTTATAAATAAAATTGGTTAGACTAGTTAGCTTTCTAGTCTTCTGTCCTTCTTGAAATATAAACTATAATTTAGTTACAAATTTAAATTATAAAATATAAATTCAATTAAACTATAAAGAGCCATACAGACCATATAGCATTATAAATCAAGATTAAATACTACCTCTATAGCAAATGTATATTCCCTCTCATTCTCTCCTCATCAAGTACCGTTATACCCATGAAAACTCGATTCACCTTTCCACATTTATCCAATGAAGGCTTTCCTGGTCCCCACCAGCAAGCGACCTCTCTCTGATCATCATCAAAACTGTGCTTACTCCTGTTCATTCTTCATGTACCAGGCTCTAGAGTGCAGAGAAGAGGAGGCAATGGTGGACATTAACAGGGCTACTCTTGGGGACACTGCCACCCAGAAGTCTCTCTTGTGCACCTCTTTCAGGAGAGCTCCTCAATTTCTGACTTAGACCAGGACTGACATCCAGAAGACCTTTCTGCCTCCTGGACCTTCCCATCCCACTGACTCTCAAAGAGCTGCCGCAAAGGAAACTTCTTTATATACTAGTTCCATCTATTTACCTCTCTTAATTAGGAAGTCAGTATGATCGTAATTGCTTACCAAGTCTGTCTATCTAAGTGCTAAGAGGCGTACCTCCTCTGGACTAGCTGTTTTATATCTCACTGGTATCTCCTGCCACTGACCAACTCACCCACTTGCTGTCTCTGCAATGGTTCTTCCCGGCAGGTGGAATCTTCTCCCCAAGCTACTCCTTCCTTGCCTTTCACTTCTTTCCAAAGCCAGATGGGAACCTTTCTTCTCCTTGAGGGCAGTCTTACCCTAAGCACCCTATTCCTCAGTTACCTGATTTTTCTTTGTTCAGGTTATGGTCCATTCTTGGGACTTACTGGTAGCATCTATTAATACATGGCTTCTCTGTGGTAACATCTACATGGCTCCTACCACTTTTATGCCCCCACTGTGCCCCCACTTTTATGACACACTGTATGCATAAGGGACTCAAATTCATTTGCTGACTTGACTTTTCTTCTTTAAGAAGAATATTCTGATTGCTTTAGAGCTCTTCCTCTAGACAATGAAGAGGTTTGTTTTGTTTTATTTTATTTTATTTTATTTTAATTTTTATTCATTTTTTAAAAATCCCTTTTTATTGTTAGACTTATTGGGGTGACATCTGTTAGCAAGGATTACATAGGTTTCAGGCATACAATTCTACAGTTTTTTTTAAAAACAATAAACTGTTATTTAATAAATTAACTTATTTTAAAAGAGAAATAAATCTTTATTTCCTTGTTTCACAAATAAAACCAGCTGTGCTGGTTGCTAATTAATTAACTCTTAATTGTCCATGTGCTAGGCACTTGGTAACTATTTTTTTCCTTTTGGTCATTAAGAATAGAAAAACCAGCAGTTAGTGGTAACCTGGTGATTGGATTAATCGTTTTGTCTGCTCAGCACCTATGTATTGATTCCCTTAACTTCTGCCATGGAAAGCAGGGCCATCAGGCAGTTACCAGAAATGCAGCCCTCTGTACAATGTGACTGCGGGCAGGGATGGACACTAATTAGGATAAATCAACTGGAGTTCCCTTTTTCAAACTGCACCTTGCATCTTCTGACTCTAAAGTTTGAGGCTTGAAATAATCTATGTCCAATTTTAAAAATACTATTCCTTCCCAGATTCTGTTTTCAACTGTATAGTGTTAATTATTGTATGTTTAAAATTCTTAGTACTGTACAATGTAAAATCTCAGTGTATAAATCTAATGAAATATGCTTGTTGTGGCTTCACTGAGGGCAGTGGGGCTGCACAACTTTCTTTTAAAAATATAATTCAGACAAATAAAGGCATTAAGTTATACTAGTGCAGTGGAAGATTTATTACCTAAACTTGGAAAAGTCAGGAAATTCCAGAGTTGGATTCCAGGAGAGATATTTCTAGAAAAGTAAGTAGAAAAGACCTAATGCATGTCAGTGCTTGGTCCAATTGTGCCTGGTACAATAATCCTGTGGATTAAGCATGGGGATCACATTGCACCGACTTTAACCTGTACCTTACATGAAGGAGACCCATATTTAATGAATGATATTGAATCGGTTTCAAAGGAGTAAAATAAGTTTACATTTTCAAAAAGCACTTATCCTGAGGCAACTGAGCAATAAAACCATATTATCTCTGTTACAAAAGGAGAAATTGAGGAACAGAAAAATGAAGTAACTGACTTATGTCTCCTAACATGTCCACAGTAGACCTAGGATTGAATTCAAGATGTACCTGCTCCAGAGACTGAACTTTAATTTTGAAGTTACAATGTTCATGGACTGTTCAGTTATTTCATGAAACAAAGAAATACCGGAATCAAGGGCATTCAATGATGCCTCCAAAACCAGGTTCCATACTAATCTCACACAAAATAACTGCTGGGCAATGGAGGGTCTTTAGGCCCAGCCTGATTAACTTCAGACTCTGGCAGCTGCATCAGGCGTATTTTCATAGCTGTCCATCTCACAAGGACTTTTATCTATTTACACGGGGCTCTATGTCCTGGAGTTTTAATTCAGAGGAAGAAGATTCCTCTATTTCTTTTCCATTCTTATTGGGACTTACCTCTAATTTCAAAACAAAGCTGTTTTCCAAATATAGTATCACCGTTCTATTGAGATGAGATGCTATAGTTGATGATTTACTTTTCGTCTGGAAATAGCATCTGTGTGTTCCAGAGGTCACTTTAATTTGTTTCTATGAACATGTAACCATATTTAATGTGCATCTTTTTGCTATGGCTACTGCTCTAATTTTCTCTCCTTCCTAATGTGATTCACACATGCCCATGTGCATTAGGAATGACTAGGGTTGGGTTTCTTCCTTCTAAAAGTACTTTGTTAACTCTTACAACTGTCATTTGCATCCTGCCAACTGCCTCCTCCCCAGTTCTTCACTTTTCTGCTTTCTTGAGAGTGAATTTACCTTCCATGACTAATGCAATCCGTAAGCAGCCTTCATGCTGATTCCACAGATTTTAATTTCCTAGCATTTCCCTTTAGACTTTTCCCAACATCCTTTTAAAAAAGAATATCCCTGTCTTAGAGTTAGAGACTCCACATGGCCTCCTGTGTGAACCCACCACAGGGAGCTCAGACGCCTCAGGTGGTACATGGCCACGCTCAGGCAAGACCTGCACAGATGGAGTAAAGCAGAGGGTTCTAATGACGCATATCTACCAATATGTACTAGGAACCAACTGTGTGCTGAGCACCCTGCTAGGGGTAGCAAACAAGACAGAGATTAATGAGTATGGCCTCTGACTTCAAAGAGCCCTCCAGTCCTTAGCATGATATTCAAGGCTAAGAAACACAGAAAACAGCATGATGTAGTAGAAAGGACATTCACTTTCCCGCAACAGAGCTGTGTGACCTTGGGCTAGTTACATAACTTTATTTTCCTTAATTGTAAAAGGAGATGATAATGTTCTCATGGGGGTTCTTGTGAGGATTTATTAGTGCAAGTGGTATATACTAAGCATTCAACAAATGATGATTAATTATTTGGTGTTGTTTTTTAATATAGCATCAGCATTTACTATTAGGCCCCTGGAGTCAGCAATACAAAATCTGAAACTCACCTCTATGAAAGAAAAGCCTTCTGAGATGCCTCATTTCAGTGGAGAAATTGTGCTAGCTCATTGGTGAGCCTGACACTTGAGGCCAGCATATAGAACATCATTACATTCCTGAGAAAAGGGCCGTTTTTACCATGAGGCAACTGAAGAAAGACTCTTTGGAGAGCCCACTTGGGAAATGTTTATTGCTCAGGCCGACAGATGAGGAGGAGGACACTGAGTTTGCTGCTCTTTGTTCTAGAATTGTAGTAAACCAAGTAAGAGCCAATTTCTCACTTGACTCCTACTCTCAGGAATAGATGATGGAAGCCACTAGCAACTCTGCACTGCCCAGCCCCTGTCCACCTCTTCCCTTTACTTTTTTTTCACAAAGGTCATGGGTCTCACAGGTCATGGCTGAAACCTAAAAAAATCTTGAACTTCTAAGGAAACTAGGCTTGTCACAGGATATGCTGCCTGTATAGATGAGGAGCTGAGGTTAAAAACCACCAGTGCTATTAAGCCGTCCCTTGAGATGATCTCTGATTTAATTAGTCCTGATGAAACAAAACTAATGAGATTATTACTACATTTCTTTTTCTTTTATATGGCTTTACTGAGATTTAGTTCACACACCATCCAATTCACCGATTAATGTGTACAATTCAATGGCTTTCAGTACATTCACAGAGTTGTGCATCTATTACCACGATCAATTCTGTTTTCTGACCCTAAGAAGAAACCCTCCACGCTGCAGTCCTCACCACCCCCCCCCCCCCCCCCCCCCCCCCCCCCCCCCCCCCCCCCCCCCCCCCCCCCCACACACACACACACACGACTCTCCTCTCCAACCTCCAGCTCAGGAAACCACTAATCCACATTCTGTCTCTACAGATTTGCCTATTTTGGACATTTCATATAAATGGAATTACACAGTATGTGGTCCTTTGTGACTGGCTTCTTTCATTTAGTACTACTATATTTCTTGAAGACAGATATCTTCAATGTTTGTAAAAAGGGGAGTTACTGAATAAAGCAGGGTGCAGCCAAACTGGATTACTGCAACACTTAAAAACATTAGGTATATGTGCATATATTAATAAAGGTCTCCAATATATGCATACAAATAGGAAATCTGGGAGAACACACATTAAAATGATAAAAGTGGAGACCTTGAGTCATCTAAGAAGGGGGAAAGGGGAATAGACTATAGATGGAATACAAAGTAGACACCCTTTATTTGGAATATATTAATTTTTAAAGGATAATTTATTCATGCATTACTTAAAATTAAAAAAAAATAATTAAAAAGAGAACATTAGACTTCTGGTTTCCAGTTCCATACTTTAGAAGCTTGGAAGTAGCCACTCCATCATAATATTATAAAGCATATCAAAACAAAAAAAGAAATAAACCCCATACATTTGAAGAGACAGAGCAAACATCAGAACCAGACATGGCAGGAATATTGAAATTATCAGACTGGGAATTTAAAACAACTATGATTCATATACTAAGGGCTCTAATGGATAAAGTAGACAGCATTTAAGAGCAGATATGCAATGTAAGTAGTCAGATGCAAATCCTAAGAAAGAACCAAAAAGAAATGCTAAAAATAAAAAAAACACTGTAACAGAAATGAAGTATGCCTTTGGTAGGTTTTTTAGTCGACTGGACATGACTGAAGAAAACATCTCTGAGCTAGAGGATATACCAATCAAATCCTTGGAAATGAAAAAATTAAGAGAACAAATATTGAAAAGGAGAACATTAGAAATGAGAGAAGCAGGAACTTTCCTTAGAAAGTACTACTAGGAAGCTTAGACAGAAAGTCCTAGGTGTCCTGACAGCTCTTGAAGAACTTGGAGCCATTCAGATATCACAGACCCATCCAACTGACCCAATGTGCAGACGAACTCTTTGGATAATATTCAGACCTCGGTTCACTGGAGTCAGAAAGAAGGTCTACTTCCACCACAAGACAATCCCAAATAGTTTCCTACTATTTAAAGGGAAGGGAGGGACTGGAGACTGTGAGCCCTGAGAGATGGTCAAGGTCCAGGAAGTATAAGGGAGAAACTTCTACATTATCCAGAATGGTTACACAAAGACTGGGATCCAATGTCTAGAACCTTGGAACTATCTCAACCTCAGTAATCTCCACAGAGACTAGTTTTTTGTTGTTTGTTTATTTGTTTTCTTTGTTTCTTGTTTACTGTTTTCTGGAATAGCAGGAAAGAGAGAAGCAAAACAGTCTAATTCTACAGCCAGCCATTGTAGGGAAGGATCCCTAAGAAATCAGGCTGAGCTACCTTGAATAGGAAAAGACATCAGATAGGATCCTGGGTTTAAGCAACAAATTATGGATCAAGAGAATAATTGAGGTTCATTTTTATTAGGCTCTGATGTTGTTCAAGATCTAAGTATACCTGAATTTGCTTATATAAAAACCTTAGAAGGGATGTCAGCTATCTACCTATCTAGAGAAAGAATACAGGTCACCGCACAGCTGTGCTGTCCACGGTGAATCTTAGGTGGAAGAAAGTCAAATTGGCATGTCACAAAAAACAGAGATAATATAGAACTCATCTATCCTAACATGCCCGGATAGGTAAAGTCACTTGCCTATAGCCTAATGGCAAATTCGCAGTAGTAGCCGTCATATTTATATTTATATTTAAGTGCTTACTGCATGCCACTTACTATGCAAGGATTTCGTATTTATTATTTTAATTAATCTTCATAATAGCCTTATGATGTAGATATTATCATTATCCCCATTTTACAGCTAAATAGAAGCTCAGAGAGATTAAGATATTTGCTTAAGGTTAAATAGCTACTCAGAGGCCAGAACTACACCTCATGTCTTCTGCTTCTAGTCTAATATTACTGCCATGCCATGATACCAATTCTTGACTTTTTTGGCATAAGCTTCTTACAAGCACCAAAAATTTTAAATCTGCATAGCTTCCAAATTTAAGACAGGCTACTTAATCTTTTCTTGTCATTTTTAATTGTATATTTGAGCTAAATTCATCTGACAGGGGCAAGAGATTATTTTAGTAAATAATTATCCTTTAGAATTTTGTTAAGCCTGTGTGAACCTTAGTAATTTCATATGCTGACACTTATAATCTAGGTGTTCATTATCATTGTTCACCTAAAAAATGAAAATGACTCTTGGGTTTCTAAGAGGAATGAAAAGCCTGTTTCACATGTTAGTGGAAGAAATATACATGAAAATCAAAAATGAGTTCAGAATAATTTGAATCTTATTTACTAAGCTACAAAGGGGTCAACCTATGATATCACAGATAAAACCTAGAGTAGGTTAAAATAATCAAAGGTGTCACAGAAGAACAAAAACCACCAGGGAAACAATAAAAACCCTGGGATATGAGAAGGTGGACTGTGTTTACCCAAGGGGACAGTGTAGGGTGGGAGGAGGGGAGAGGGGCGAGTCTTCGAAAACCACTCACCCACAGAACAGAGTCAACTGAAGACCACAGAGAAATAAAGAGCAACTCAATTTGGTTTAATATTTTTTTCGTGAGAAACAGAAAATGTTTAACTTGTCTGCTTTTTCAATTATGAACAGGAAACATAAAACTATAGTCAATAAATACACCAAAAATTGTAATAAAAACTGTGCCAGGCCTATAATACAGTCAGTGGGAGAGGAAAAGGAGAAGTAGAAAGTGAGGGAGGGCCGGGCAGAAAAAAGAGGGTGCTCGGTGCAGTCCTAGGCACCTCTGCCCCTCGCTCACTGAGGGCCCGCCTCAGGACTACCCAATTTCTTTGTTCCCTTGCTGCCTACACTTCTAGAACACTCCCTCGGCCGCCCTTCCCTCCCCTTCCCAGATGCAGTCCCTGACCCGCCTCCCTCACCAGCTGCAGGAAACTTGGAGATGATTATCAATGGCCCCTTCTTAATGAAGCTCTCACTCTCTACAGCCTTTCTACCAAGCTTTTAATTGCTAATCAGCCCTTCTTTCTTTATTCTTTTTTTAAAATCACCAAAGTAATTCACAAGGTTAAAAATAACACCAAAAGGCTTATGATAAAGAGCCTGCGTTTCACACCAAACATACTACTAATTTTTAATGATCAATTTTATAAATTATCCCTGATTTTCTGGTATTAAAAAAAGAAAAAGATGAGCATTTATTTAGCCCTTTAAAAGTCCTGGCCCTTTGTTTCTTCTTTCCTTCTCCCAATAGGATTAAACTATATTCTTGCTTCCTCTACTGTTCAAACAATGTTTTTAAACCAATAATTCTTTTGTTAGCAACCTCACACAGCTACCTATTGATATGCCACTGAGAAAGAAAACCAGCTACTGTCTTTATCATTTCATTGTCTTTATCAGTATGATTTTTCTATTCCAGGAAGCTCTAGACCAGAAAGATACAACTTGAAAATAAGTGCATTGTTTGTTTCAGTAACTTCCTGAACATCCATTGAAAGAAACATCAACATGCTCAAGTTTTCTATAGATGGTATCAAATGATTGTTTACTGTCCAAGACTCTTGGAGACTGTTAAAATGAATGACAGAGAATTTAACCAAGACAGGAATTGGGAGGGCCTGTAGGAGGAGCTCACATACCCTACTGGTCATGAAAGGCCTACAGAAAGAACTCTACAGTTGTAAAGAGCACTCCCCCCTCCTCCCCTTCCCCCACACATACACACACTTCCTCTTCCTGTCCATAAAAGAACTTCCTCTTTTGTTTTGTCTGAATTGCATATGGCTCACCATGGCTGCACGTACTAGACTGCAATCTTTTCTTCTTTTACTAAATAAATCCTTTTTGCTAAAGGAATAAATACTTGGCTGACTCTTTGTTTGTGGTCAACAAAACCCTCACCTCAAAACTCTTGCTTTGCTAAACTTAAACTATGATGTCATGATACTTACCCAATACCAATCAGGCCCACACACTGAAAGACTTAACTTTAAACCAGACCTCAAAAAGGCCTCATACATATCCTGACTTTGTTCTTGTCCTTCTGAGATACTAAGACTTTGTAAAGGTGTTTTCTCTTACCACAGTAAGCAATAAATTCAGTTTTGTCTTAGCACCTTAGTTTGGTGGTATTTTGGAGGCAAAAATTCAACAGTTTTGGTGGTTCCACTGAGATCCAACTGAGATCTCCTCCTCAGGACCCAAGGCTCTCAATTCAAAAGCCGTCCTCCTCAGAGCCTCTCAGCCTCCTGCTGGGATCTCTTTGACGACAACACTGAAGTTTGTAAATCCTGCCTTGGGCCTGGCTCTGATGTATTTCTTATTTTATTTCCTTGAGCTTCTCAAATGCTGAGTTTATTTTGTGTCTCAGGATTAAGAAACCCATTTTAGGAATCCTTTGATTGAATGATCAGAGTGGAAAAACTTTTACTCTTGGAAATTTGCCTTCTTAGTAAAAACACTACTATTTGTTTCAGACTATCCTTCCCATTTCTTATTGTGCATCTTTAAGATAAAAATTCGAAGGAGAACAAAGACTCAGAGTCTGTTCCTAAAGCTGGCCCCAAGGACTAAGAATTTCAGGAGGTTTTGTCAGGGAGGAACATTTTCCTTGACCTTATTAGCATCCCTGGCTGAATCTTAAAGTTAAACTGACATAGACAGATTCATAGGAGAAAAGCAAACAAATTTATTAATGTAAGTTAATAGTGGTATAGGAGCCTTCATAAAGAAGTGAAGACCCAAAGAAATGTTTAAACCTTAGTATTTTTATGCTAGGTTTGATGAATAGTGCACAGTCACGGAGAAATACGATGGGTCAGAGTGTGAGCTAAGTGTAGCAGGCTCGGGAAACATACCAAGGCCTGCCTGTTTGCACTCTTCTTTGCTCCCCTGCCTCAGGGGAGCAGGTGGGGGGAGGGGGAGGTATGCTTCTGCTGTTGTCTCAAACTCCTTCAGCTTAAAATACTCAATATGCTGAGGTGCCATATTTGGGGGTAGTGTGTCCTAAACCCTGTTTGTTTCTTCTTCATCAGCATCCTTTGAAGACACTATGCTTTGGGTCAATTTTCAAAACTTTGTAAGAAATCTTTCCACTCTTGCTGTTCCGTGTGTGAGACTCCGATTCTGGGAGAGGTCTCCTCTCCAAACTTTCTGCCCCATGGGCACTGGAAATTCAAGTTTTCCAATGGCAATGGCGCAGTCATTTGGATGGGGACCCAAATCACGAGGTACACAGTGACAGTTTTAACTATTTCCAGTCTCTCGGGGGTTTGCCTCAGTCTAACCCTAATGATTCGATCTTTTAGACTATACTCCTGTTTGTTACATGTACTTATACAAAGTCCAAATTCATGAACTTACTCTCTAACTGGCATGATTTCACCAAGGATAATTTATAATTGCAGAATTTCGACATGAACAAAAAAAAATGTGCATTTGAGAAATGCCTTTGAATGAAAAGAACGTAAATATCAAATGGTCTGCATTTTTTAATTGGTATGAAAAGCATCTAAAAGAAATTCAAATTCCAAAATTGCCTCCCTAAGTGATTCCTTGGTCAAGCCAAAAGAAAAATGTGAAACATTTAAAATGATCTTTCTTTTAGAGAACGCTCACAGCTCACAACTTGAAACAAATGGCCCTCACCTTACTACTCCTCCCCCAACATATGTCCTTCCATCTCCCTCTGCTTCACCCACTCTCTGTCTCTCCTGGCTGGCCAGAGACCCTCAAGGCCTGATTACCTTTAAAGTTAAACCCCTTTCAGAATAAGGAGAATCCCTGGTTTTTAATCCCTGGTCTCCATCTGAGCTGAGAGCCATTGAAAAAAGACTTCCCAAAGTTCAGATAAGATACAGAGGAAATTGCAAACTTCAGATGAAGAAGGCAGAATGGGAAAACCTGGAGGATGACTTAAAAGAGCCAGAATTGCTGATCCAGTCCTCCAAATAAAGGAAGAATTGAGTCCACTTGAGACTTCTAGGGTAAGAGTTTCACTAATAACACCTCTAGACAGCATTCTGAGTAGATCCTGAAGAAGAGGTGACTCCAGCTCTCTTCATTTTTTGTGAATGACCTTATGACAGAAATAGGGGATTTAACATGCAAGGGAAATCTAAAATGCGAAAGAGTCCTATTGTCAGACCATCAATACCTCACTGTATATTTAAAAAGTCTCAGAACAAAAGTAGAATAAAGTTTGTCAAGGCAATGCTCCCCATTACTGCAGTAAGTGTTATGCTCATCTTTGCCATGTCAACAGGTCATTCAGTTCGTATTTTAAAGTGGAGGAAAAGATGGGAGAATTAATGACCTTCTTTTACAAAACGGAGTTGTGTGTCCCACATGTGCCCTTATCACCTGGAGAACTCCTCAGCCCATAAATTTCCGTCTGTTGTCACTTTGAGACAGTTTCCCTGTGCTCACACAGACCCGATGACTGCCCTTGATGCTCCTGTAGCTGCCTGTACCATCTCACGCTGTAGCACTAACCCTGTTGAATGATAATACACTGTTTTTGTGTCTGTCTCTGCCACCAGACTGAGAGGTTTTTGAGGGCAGAAATGATAATGCTCATCTTGGTAATTCTCAAATTACAAATTACACTGGGCCTGGCACAGAAGAGGACCTGAATGAGTGCAGGAGGACAAAAGGGTCAGGGGACAAGGGCAGAGAGACAGGCAGGGAAGAGGGTGGACGGACAGGCAGGTGGGGCATTTCGGTTCTCCAAACAAATTTTAGATCTCTAATATATGAGTAGATCCTAGAATTCTTAATTATTCAGGTTATAGAATCAATTGGTCTTGTTTTCCATATATATATATATATTTCTCTTATATTTCATATCACCTTTTTGTTGAAAAAAAGGCAAACCCAGACAATATGCCACTACAAGTTGCAATTTCAAATGCTTTTTATAGTATTGTTATAATTATATACTTATTATTCTTCTTCCTCTTTTCATGTTCTATTTCTTTATATTGAAATGTTTTCAACATTTAAAAACAAAAAGTGTATTTGGTGCCCCAAGAACACAACATCTGGCTATAAGTAGTTTGTATAAGTCAGTCTTTTCTTCTTAATGAAGAAAAATGATTTTTCCCTTGAGAAATTCATTTTAACTTATTACAACTCAGTGTGGGCTTTAAAGCCTCCCTGAACTCAGAGGTTTGATAAAAATTAACCTTTTAATGCCAGTGCTAGGATGATGTGATAGACTTACAGCAAATTTAGATTAAATGATACGTTTTTTTACTCTTATGTTCATGTTTTATGCCCTGGGTACAGGTGTCAAGGGGGTACATATGTGTAGAGATTTTAAAACCATAATAAAACCAACTAAAAGTCAGTCTGCTTTTTATTATCACCATGTGTCAACAATTCTAAACATTGCCAGTGATAAAATACTCCTCCTTGAAAAAGTCTTTTGTTGGTCTAACTTTGAAACAACTGCAGTGGTTGCTGTTGAATTTTAGTAATATATATGTAAGCTTCAAATTAGCACATTTTGGTAATTTATCTGTTGGTAAACAATATATTCTACACAGAAGTTAATTCTGAGAACTCCGTTATTCAGTGGGTCCCCTACACACATAAAGTTGGCAACAGATGCTCCCTCTGAGAGTAAGTTTGTGACAGTGCGAACTGTTTGGAATTGTGCAAGCTTTCTTCCACCAGCACTTTGCATCTCCAGCCTCTATGGTACAACACACTCCTAAATTTAAAGCGGGGCTTCTAAAAAAACAGTGATTGCTCGGGGATCTCAAAGATGAAAAAACAGAACTTGTGTTATATCAGTTCTGTCACTTCACATGTTTAAAATTTAAACCATAAAACACAGCTGCAAGGTATACTATTCCTGTTTGACAAATGCAAATTTTAATTTATATTAAAATCTTTTACTGAATTTGAACAATCTCTTTAAATAGAAATTTCTTTAAAATAGAAATATATTCAATTTTTAAAAACTTCAAAGTCTTTAATACTAAGAAAGTAATTAAGAAAATAAGGTTATTATTGATTATCACTAGAAATAATTGTCATATTGAGGAATGGGGATGTTAAAAACGGTCCCCCTCTGGGTGCCGAAAGCAGGGAGCACGCGTGCCCCCGGGTGCCTTGCCTCTGGGACAAACCTAGGCAGTGTTCACACCAGGCACCAGGTCTGCCTGTCCATCAGCTCCACAGGCACCTCCTTTTCCGGCCTCCTCCTCCCCAGTCCCCAACCCATTCTACACCAACCCAAGATTCCTCTTCTGAAGTTTCACTCTCAGCATCACATAATGCATTCTTTTATAGCTTGACACTCACTAAAGAGGATTTATATTTTATGGGATCCTTTTATTTTTTTTAATTTTTTTAATTAATTAATTAATTAATTAATTTATTTTTGCTTTTTGGTATGTGGGTAGCTCCCTGGCTGGGAATCGAACCCAGGCCGCAGCACTAAGAGCACCAGCGCCGAAGCCTTAAGCCACTACACCATCAGGGAACTCCCCTATTTTTTTTTAAATAAAGAGCTTTATTGAGATATAATTCACATATCATGTCATTCACCTATTTAATGTGTACAATCCAATAGTTTTGAGTGTGCTCACAGTCGTGTAATTATCACCACAATCAATTTTAGAACATTTTCATCCCTCCAAAAAGGAAACCTCATAACGATTTGTAGTCACTCCTCATTCCCTCCAACTCATCCTTTCCCTCCCATGTGCCAGTCTCAGACAATCATTAGTCTACTTTCTGTCTCTATGTATCTGCCTATTCTGGACATTTCGTATAAATGCAATCATGCAATAGATGGTCTTTTGTGATGCGCTTCTTTTACTTAGTCCAATGTTTTCAATTTCACCCATGTTGTAGCATGTACAATAATCTGTCCCTGTTACTCCCAGATAATACTGCAATGCATTAACATACCACATTTTATCTACTCATCAGTTAATGGATATTTGGGTTATTTCCACATTTTAGCTATTGCAAATAATACTACTATGAACATCCATGTACAAGTTTTTGTGTGGACATTTGCTTTTAATTCTCTTGGGTATATACCTATGAGTGGAAATGCTGGGGCACATGGTAGTTCTATGTTTAACATTTTGCAAAACTGCAAAACTGTTTTCCAAAGTAGCTGCACTATTTACATTCCCATCAACAATGTGTGAGGGTCCCAGTATCTCCACATCTTAACAGAAGCTTTTGAAAGCAGGGAGAGGAAAGGGTGAAGGGAATGAACATTTGCTGAGTGCTAGGTTATGCAAAATATATTAACTCCAAAACCTGGGCAGTTTTCATTGTGACACCTGAAAGCCCAAATGCCTTCACTGGAGGAAACTTCAGCCGTGTAAGGACAGAAATAAGGAAGTGGGTAGTTGGGGAGAAAGAACCAAAACTATCTATACCTACACAGCTTACTGTCTACCATAACCTGACTTTACCTGGCTTTACCATTCCACTGTCTTCATCAACGTAACTTTACTACTCCAGGAAATTCTTGTCCATGAATGATAGAAGTTGGAAATAATTTAATTATGCATTCCAGGATTCCCTGGAAGACTCATCAACCCATCAACAGAAAATAGAAAACAACAGTTTATACCCAAGACTTCTTTGAACCCCTGACCTCAAAATCCTGACCTGGTTGTCACCAATACTAAACTATTATATCATGATCCTTGCTCAATCCTAACCAAGACCCCCACTTAAGCCAGACTTTAAAACTCTCAGAAATATCATTTACAACTTTGCCCTTCCCACGCAGAGCTGCTACCAAGACTCTGTTTAGGTAAGATTTTCCTTATTAGGAAAAACATACTCAGTTTGTCTAGTCAATAGGTTGCTTTGGAGATACTCTGTGAAGCCAGCATTCAGCAGTGGGTATTTGCGAAAGGAAGTCAAGCAACCCCAAGTACACGTGCAGATCCGTGTTTTGCCTTCCCACCTGAAAGGACAGACCTGCCTCGGAATGAGTAGTAAAAGGCTCTAAGTGGTGGTAAATACTGCGGTGGTAAAATGAGAAAAGCAAAGACAAAACAGTTTAAATTTGCTATAAGAGTACAAGTTCTCTTCAAGATTTCCAATAATTTAATGACCAAAAAAAAAAAAATACAAACAAAAAAACAAAAACAAAAATACAAACCCTTGCAGTTTGGTTTGATGCTACCAGGTGGTAGTAATGTGATGAAGCTATGACAAGAATGGCTTAAATCACATCGTTTGCCCTGAATTTTGGATTAGTTGTGACATGGAAAGTTATCATTCGTAAGCAAGGTGCCAAACTATGCCAAAATCACTTTGTTTTAAAAGTTGTTCTAAAGTGGTGTTTTTTAAAAGGAACGATTCTCTGATGTTGATTTGATGCTGAATGTTTTATATTAAAAAGGTATGTTTTTGGTAAGTGACAATTTGTTAATGATTAAATGAGGAGGGCAGAAACTGCCACCACCCTGCGATAAAGACGTGTACCTCTGCCTTGAGCTTTACTTCTCTTTTTGACATCACTCTTAAGGCTGGCTCAGCAACAGCATGTAGGAATATTGCTATTTATGGCTTTGGCTATATTCACTCATCTCGCCTGAATTAAATCAAAGGAAGACCTCGATTCTCTTTCCTACTTCCCCCCTCTCAAAGATCCTTCTTTTTTGAACAAATCACTGATGAGCGAGACAGAGAGAGAGAGTGAAATGAAAGCAAAATGAAGCTGGTGGGACAGGCAGCTTGCCTCACTCAGGGAGCATAATGGACTCCCAGCTTTCCTTTCCCATGAGAAGGGTTAGCTGTCAAGAAACTGCTTATTATTATTATTTACTTGAAATAACTAAAGGTAGAGGATTGGAAGAATTCAGAAATTTTCCTAAAAATACATTTCTTCAAGGAGATGAGCATACCTCACCATGGGAGCATAGATTTCAAACTAAAAACAGCCTCACTCTTTATACACAGTGCCTTCTGAGAAATTTGTGATAGGGCTTATTTGCTAATAGGGCATTTGTAGGGGAAGAAGAAACTTTTCCTCTACCCTCTTAAGGTTCAGCATCTGGGGCCTGTAAATTAGACTGACAGAGATTACCAGGAGAAAGGTATACCCATTTTATTTGATGCTAATATTTTAATTTTTTACATGCATGGAGATCTCCATAGGTAAGAAGATCCAAACAAGCAATTAGACTTTAATGGACTATATGCTATTTTAACAAAGGGTGAAATGGTTATGGAGTAGTGGAAAGCTAAGGGAAAGAGTATCAGGAGTCTAGGAGTGGTGGACCGTGGGCAGGTAAATACACAGGGGACTAACACATCTAATGGAAGGAAAGGGCTATCTCAGTAAAGTGGATTTATGCAGACCCACCTTGGCACTGACTTTCTGGGTCAGTGATAACCACTGGTTTTCTTCTGCCTGGCATAGTAGAGGGGAGGAGGAAGGCCTTACAAGGGGAACTTACCTCCTGCGTTTAGGCCAGTAGAGGGAGGTAGATATTCTTTCTGTATTTATTTGCTGCCTCTTTATTGACATCAGCCCCAAACAATCCTCATGCCAAAGTGGCATATTTTGGGGTCACGTATTAGGATTCTCTTCATCTTCATCTCCTACTTGCTCACACAGAATGAAGCTTTTACATTTTTAGTCACAGTTATGGCACCTTCTTACACAAAGGAAGGGAGAGTTCACAATAGACAACACAAAAGACGAGGATGCTGTTTAGTATCAGTCACATCTCTATTATAAAATTGTAAGGGAAAGAATTCATGTGTAATAACAACATTGCCAGTTTCATGTTTCAAAAGCTAACATGCAAATCTTAGCTCCCCAAGTGGTTCACTGTTTCCAAACACACCATATTTTGATATGCTTCTCATTTGAGGAGTCCTTTCCTCTCCTTGGATCACTGTTTTCCCTTTACCACCAACAGCTATTCCTACCATGACTGTTTATCTAGTGAAATCCTATTCAGTCAGGCGTAGTGCCTTCGTGTCCCAAATGTCACTCATGTAGGCCACTATCAAATATTTATCATCTATCTACTAGTATTTTAGAATACTACTAGAAAATATTGTACTAGTATTTTCCCAATATTAAAAAAATACTTTTTAACTTAAGTGTATACATTAGAAGTGTCATATTAAATTATGTAAAATTTTAAAAGGCACATTCCATTGTTAGAAAGTAATCATAAAAATAAGTACTATGAAAAAGTTCATTATTAAATTCTAGCTAGAATGCTACCAAATGCTCTGAGCTCTTTGTAAAATGGGAGATTGGCAAGATTAAAGAGGCGCAAGGATATATTCCATCAAGCTGAAACTTCCTCTCATACTTAAAACAGAAAAATGAAATGGGAGTAATTCCTGCACTATGGGATTCAATATTACGTAGCATTATGCCACGTTTCTCCTAACTTCCTGCACAGCACAGCTAGAGTCCCCTCCCCTGTGGGTGAGGATAGGGCCTGTCCCACTTTGGGAAACACTGGTGCAGGACAGCCATGGTGGGTTTTGAAGCTAGACTGTTCTGGGCTCAAATCTGAGCTAGGACATTTATAAATTTGGCTTTGGACAGGTCACTGAACCTCTGTGAGTTTCACTTTTTATTTCTTCTTAAGTAAATAAGATCAATCTCTGTGGATGCTATAAATTGAACCTTGGTGTCCCCCACACCTCCTCAACATCTATATGTTGAAACCTAGTCCCAGTGTGATAGTATTAGAAAGTGGATCCCTTGGGAGGATGATTAAAGCCCTCATGAGTAGAGTAAGGGCCCTGCTACGAGACCCCAGAGAGATCCCTCAACCCTTTTGCCACGTGAAGACAGAGAAAGACAGCCACTGATGAACCAGGAAAAGGGCTCTCCACAGAATGGAATGTGCTGGCGCCTTGATTTTAGACTCTCCAGCCTCCAGAGAAGCCTCTCAGGCCACCCAGTCTGTGGTATTTTCGTTACATAGGTCAAATGGACTAAGTGGAATATTTTCAGGATTCAAGATAATGTATGTATAAAGTGGCTAACATATGACAGGTCTTAATAAATAGTAGCATATTAATATTGTGTTTATCATCGTGATCATTACCATTCTTTAATGTATAAATCATTAAAGAATGTCATCCCCTCTGCAAACATGCCACTTTTTTCCCTGACATTTCACAACACTTTGAACATACTTTCATTTTGATAATTTGTTTACATCTGTCTCATCTATTTGGTGAGTTCTTCAAAGGCAGGGCCTCCTTTCAGCCCCGCAAAGCAGACACTGATCGAAGGCTTATTGCGTTCAAACATTTTTAGCCACATCATTATTTGAAAATCTTCGCAAATTTGTTATTAAGAGACAGAGTACTCAAAGTGCGTTATTGCCAAATCATTAGAATAGTTGATCAGGAAACAGCCTATTACATGCTGAACAGAACAACTGGTGTATTTTTCCACTTTATAAATTCAGAGACACTTAAAGCCAGAGAATTCTCCACAATGGCCCCAGCATGTCCTGCCTCCCACAGCTGTTCCTCTCTACTCTTAATAAAATTCAAATTGCCCAAACAATGGCTGCTAACTCACAAGTACAATTCCTCTTTCTTCTGAGAACCGTCTTGATCTAACTACTCCCGAAACCAGCTGAACTTCAGCTAACCCCATCTGCTAAAGTCCTATTAACTCTGCCCTCCTTCCCCAAGCTAGAACACTTCTTCGGAAACTTCTTTCTCCTGGCATTTTAAAATAAAAAATTATGCTAACATATTCTCCTTGATTTTCTTTAAAGAAGGCAGTGAATTATACCGAGAGTAATATCCTGAGGTTTAAAACCAATGTATTTAAATTTTTTTAATTATAAAATATTACACTGAAACAACTGAATGTGTAAAATAACCAATTTAACTTTTATCTCTGTAAATCTTTTTGCCCTTCAACTTTTTCTGTATTGAATCAAGGACATTCAAGTTTCTTTAGAAGGTCAGATTCCTTACAACAGAAGGGTTAGAGCTCAGCTTTGCATTTCAAAGTAACCTTAAAAAATTCAGTGAGACAAAGTCTCAGGAGATAACAGATTTTGTTAACTCCCCCTGCCCTAAATTCTTAAAGCTTTTCTTAACATAGGAAAGTTGAGTGGGCTGAACAAAGTCCTGGGGATTTTAGGCCTTACTGTAGAGGGAACTGGGGATGCGAATGACAGAGGGAAGGTTTGGAGGGGATAGGACGAGGGTTAGGAAGTTGCCCGGATCACAGAAAAAAGACCCAGTGTTCATCCCCTAGTTCTTAGGCAGGAGGAAGGAGAGACTGAAAGAAGAGCTCATGTGTCCTTGTCAGTCCCCAGAAGGTTAAAGCTAAGCCCACTGCAAAGGGTTAAAGCCGGCCCACCGCCTAGGCTTGACCTTGGGATAATCAGTCCATGTCTGGGGTGAGGAATTCCTGGGGCTGACAGTTACTGCGCATGTACTGACTTATGTAACCATGAAAACCCAAACAAATGCTACTGGGCAGATGCGGCACGATGCCACTTTTGTTTGCATACGTATATATAGTCCCAGGTGCGCAATAAAGGGGCTTGCTTGCTGGTGTGTTTATGGTCTCCCATGTTGGCTCTGCGTACGTTCTTTCAATTGGGTGTACCACCGCCGAAACCTTGGCAATGACAGTCCTCCTTTTCATGAGGACCTGGGGGAGGCATCACATACCAACCAGAGGCAGCTACAATGGCACAGAAAGGTGTTGTGGTGTGATTCTGTGAAGGAAGTCTGAGTCAGTGCTTCCCATCTGCCATGACCCTTGCTTTCCTGCAGGAGATCCACAAGTCCCATGAGTTCTGTGAGGCCACAGGGAACTGCTGAGGGGACTGGTATTCTGGAAGAATCCTGGTGATAGTTCAAGGAAGTCTCAGGGTACAGGGAGCTCAAGAGCAATGGTAATGCCCATGCTCAGTAGCGGGTGACAACATTGAAAACCCTGGGCAGCACCCATTATTCCTCAGTAAATACCAGGGCAGTGCACCAAGTAGTCAGGGAAGATGACTGAGCGAAGGTCACTGAGTACCCAGAAGACAGAGCATGTGGCCCCTCCCCATTATCACCTCGCTTTGTACCCAGATGTCATCTAGCAGGAAGAAGAAGGAGAAAGAGACGGAAACTGAAAAGTCTGCGAAATTACCAGGAAGAAAAGACTGAGTTACCCTTAATTGGCAAATTGATTTTTCTTGTGTTTTGTTATTTCTAAGCAGGGTTAGGGGCTCAGGAGCAATTTGTTCATGAAATAAAGTTTGTTTTTTTAAAGATCTGAGTAGCAGAATACAAATTCAAGCCCTCCTGTTAAAATAACATAGTGGTTGAGATGATGAGACATGGGCTTCAAATCCTAGTTCGTCACTTCTAGCAGAAGCTGAAACCCTCCTCCTTTCAGTTTCCACCCACAGGTTCGATTCTGAGCCTTGTAAGAAATCTATGCCCCATAGGAGAGCCCTGAACTCTCTTATAAATGACAGCCTTTCACGCACCGGAAGATAACCTGCATATCACCTGTGACTGTGCCCTTGTTTAGCCTTGATTCCCCAGGACTTTCAGTTCATACTTGTGTCATGTGATGGATTCACAGTCCTTTCACCTGCCAGACTGTTTTTCCCTAGAAGCAGGTGCAAGTTGTCTACCTTCCTGTCATACTCATCCCACACTGCTACTCATCCCTGCTTGATAGGACTTCACACTATCCTCAGCCTTGATTGGAATGGTTCTTCTCATTCCCCTTGAATCCTCATTTTTTGACTCGAAGTCCTCATGGAATTATTGCAGAATCTACAGTAGGAAAAGGCTTGCTGGCAACTGTGACTCAACTAGCCAGATATTCACAATTTTCCCTGTCTTGTCTCCATGAAGCTAGTGGATTTAAACAAAGAGATAAGCTGAGTTAAAAGGTCAGCTCTTGAGTCCAAGTCCCCTGCTCATTACTTCTGTACAAAGGAAAATTGGAAAAATAAGAAGAAAAATTAGGCAGACATGTCGGCATGTCCAAACCCCAAACCCCAGAGCCTACTGTCCTTTCTCCTAACCACCACCACCACCACCACCAACAACAACAATAATAACTGTTCATTCTCTATATTTCCCATTAAGAAAAAAGAAGCAACCATCCTGCCAATGAGAATCTCTGTATGCTTCCAGGACTCACAGCATTAAAAAAGGTAACTATCACATCGTATTTGTTCACCGTGGCATTCTCCTTTCGATTCAGGATTCAGCAGTCACAACAGTGGCTGTGAAAAGAGTCACATGTCTAGGTTGGAGTCACAATGTGCCAACTGCTGACAGGCATGTCACCTCAGTTTTTCTCCAGTACAGAACCATGCAGTTTGCTGAAATCTGTACCCCAGGTTTAGATACACCCAGGATTAGATGTCAATTTATTTCTGATATACAAGTAGCTTTCCCCTCACTAGGGAAAATGATACTTATGACAAAGCAGTTTCTTAATAGAGTACAATGTAGTGGTGAGAGAGTAAGTCCTGGAGACAGATTGTCTAAATTTGAATTCCAGCCCCTCCACTTACTAGTCAGTGGGCAAGTCACTTAATCCCTCTGTACTTGTTTCTCGATCTTTAAAATGAGGGTAATAATACAGTCCACCCCACAGTATTGTTGTGAGCATTAAATAAGTTAATATAATAGGGTGCTTAGACCATACAATCAATATAATCAACAAGAAATGCAAATTATGTGGAGACTTTCAACAAGCCATAGTAACCTTCTTTCCTACAGAGTTACCAATAAGCTACGAAATCAGTTAGATGTAAGAATACTAAATTAGGGGTCAGAAGAACCAGACTTGAGCCCCTGACACTGCCACTTGCTCTAAATTATTTGTCATCTTTGTGCTTCAGTTTCTTCATCTATAAAAATGAGACAGGAATATTGCCTGGTAGTTACAGGGAAGATTATAGGACAATTTACACGGAACACCATGTAAATGGCAAAGCAGTGTCCAAATGTGAAAGATTGTTACTATTATTGATTCCTGTTATTTTTCTCATATTTCATTGGGCTTCCAGAAACTTTTATAAAATCAGGAATACCCTGCCTCCTAGAAAGCAGTAGATAATATTTTTTCAACTCTGTCTTCCAGACTCAAGAAAACCTCTTTGTACTTCCTTGGCATTAGAACATTTGGTCTTCATGCCAATGCACTCGTGTGACACTGCAAAACATGGCACAGTTTCCAAGGTCAAAAGTTGATTAAAATGACTATACTTTAATTTGGCCTATTCAGATGGATGTCTAATTTCTTCAGAAAGTGTTTTCAAATGACAAGGAAGGATAAAACACTTCTAGGAAGGCTTCCTGTGGATGGTGCATAAGGTACTTATGACTTCAAACAATCTTTCCCTACTGAAGGTATCCAGTTGAACTTGAGCTTCAGTTTCTCTTGCTTTGGAATGTAGACTCTATTTGCCTCTGGACTTTAGTCTCAAAGACTATAGTCTTGACTTTGGCCATTTCCTTGAGTTATCTGGAAAAGTTAGTCCAATTTTAGCCAAACCTTTCTTCCACTAGGTAAATTTTGATATAATCAAAAGCAAAGGCTTTGTTTACATTCTGTGGGCAATGAGGACCATTTCTTATTTCCATCATCCAGGGCCTTTCCCCTGCATCCTAAGGAATAAGAATGACTAGTCTTCTATCACATGGGCTATGCCAACTGGAAATTACCCTGACTATATTGTAGTCTCCATAACTTTATTGGGTTTTCCCTCAAATACAATTGCTCTGTTTCTGATTATTTTGCCCCAGATGTACCTGGAGCACACTTTCAAGCTGAATCTTATTTTCTTATTTCCTGTCCATATTTCTAACTTCCCCAGACCCCTTGGATAATTTATCTATTGTACTAATATTTGCAGTTAAAGAAGTATAGACCAGCTCCTTCTTAGTCTTTGGGCTCAGGAAATATCTCCAATCATTTTTCAATCACCTTGTGGTCCACAGAGAGCCAAAACATGCCTTTTCTGGGGAAATTTAATCCACATGTTTATGATTAATTTATATGCAAGTCATTATATTGGTGTTTCTAAGACATTTCATTTGGCAAGTTACCTACTTCTCACCCTTCAAATCCCCTCTGAAGTCTTATTTGAGTTGGTATGGAACCACTACACCCAGGTGCTTTTCAGAGCTGGGAAAACACTGAGAAAATTAGTCCTGGATATATCTGAGATTCCATTCTATCCATGTTACAGTTGATACACTACTGCCTGAAAGGTGGGTATGTTGCAGTACAGAGAGTGATTAAAGAATTTATAATTAGTAACCCTTTTGGCAGCAGCTGTAATTATTCCTCAGAGTGGGGTGTGGCTTCTAATGCCTTCTTCACCCCAAATTCAAGTTCATTTCAATTTAATCCCAACCAACTTCATAATCTTTCTTTATGTATCTATTATGTGTTGGGCATACTAAACCATAATATTCCTTGCCTTTCATTTGCTCATTTCCTAAAAGGAGAGACTGACTTATATAACTGTGATAGACAGCATTGTGTAGTGAGAACCAAATGTAACATATAATCAAAGTGCTACGAAGGAACCAGAGTGGAATTCCTATTGGGAACATTAAAGAAGGCAGCACTGGGGATGAGCTTTGAAGCGAAGTATTCAGTATGTTGAGAGTAATGAGTCGGTGATTCCAGTGAAAGACGTAATCTGGGATGACTGCTTAGAAACAGGACTAGAAAGGCAGAGCAAGTCCAGATTGTAGAAAGCCTTGAATGCCATGCTTGGAAGTCGTGAGCATTATGTAGGCAACAGGGATCCAACAAAAGTTTCTGAACTAGGGGAATGACATGACTGTGTCTGTGACTGAAACTGTGGAAGATTTTGGAAGTAGAAGAAACTACAGGTGAGGGAACCCTAAGGACATAGCTGTGAGAATTCAGACAACAGCTAACGAGACTCTGAGTGATTACAGAGACTGGAGAAATGATAGTGTGGCTGGCTTGGCTTCGAGACAAGGCAATTGCTGAGATGAACTCCAAAGGGCTTGAAGATGAGCAAGGTATGAAGACTAGCTAGGCTGTGGGTGACCACTGAGTAAATTACCGATAACTCTCTGGGCCTCTGTTTCCTCAACAGTAGATTAAACATAGTCCCTCCAGGTGTCCTCAGGACTATAAAACGTGATATGACATTATCTCGTTCCTGGCACACGGCAGGCTCTCATTTCATGGTAGCTCAGAAGATGAAGACGACAACGAGGTATAGGAATTAGAATTTCTGGAACAATTCAACATTCATGCTATTTGGATCTCTAAATATTTTATTTTACTCACAGGTCTTCCATATGTATGTTCTCTATAAACATCTAGTTATTGGCTCATTTTCATGGCAACCAGCGATTACAGAGGTGTGTGGTAGTTAAAGTGACCATTAACAAAAAGGGCCATGCTTCCTAAAGGGGATGTGAACTGCTAACTAAGAATCAGAAACACCTTTAAGACGAGCTGGGGGTAATTAGCATGTTTGCACCATGACTCCCTACCCTGGCTCGAGACAGCCCAATGCAGCAGACAATTTTTCAGTGACTATTAGGTACTGACCATGTACTTGGTACTAGAAGAGGTATAAGGAACGGTATCCAAGGCCCTACATTCAAGAAAATTATAATCTAGGAAGGGGAAAATGACCAGTTTGCAAAAGACTAAAAATAGTTGTAGGTTATATCATGCATACTAAATGCATAAAAGGATACAGAGTCAATGTTAATGAGCTTTAGAAGCAGGAAAGAAAACATTCTCTTAGGAGAATTCAAGAAAAGCTACAAGAAAGAATCAGTCTGTGAGATGGACCTTGAAAGATAGCTAAGCCTTTTTGTTGAATGGACATGTTGGGGAAGGCAACTATAGGGGATTGAAGAAATCTGATCATGCACTCACACAGTCAGTCCCTCTCTCATTCAATAAACCTTTACTACATGAGTGCCTACTGTATTTGAGAAAGACAGAGTTGATTAAAATAAAGTCTCAGCACCCAAAGTTTCACAGTCAATTTCAACTTAAGCATTTCTCCCTCTTATGGGAGAGGAGAAAGAAATAAACAGGTGAATTGCAATACAATATGGTCAGTATTTTATAAAGGTCCTGCTGATAGCAGCCTTAATTAAATGTTGCATGCATTAGTCAGGGTTCTCTAGAGAAAGAACCAATAACCAATAGGATGTGTATGTTTATATCTGTATCTCTATCTTCTTTCCTTCTATCTAGCTAGCTAATTGATTTTAAGTAATTGGCTCACACACTTGTGGATGCCAGCAAGTCCAAAATCGGCAGGGTAGGCCAACAGGCCAGAGACCCAGGGAAGAGTTATGTTGCGGTTAAGAGTCTCAAGGCACTGTGTTGGCAGAATTCCTCCTTGCTTTGGGGTCAGTTTTGTTTCTAGTAAAGCTTTCAGATGAGGTCCACCAACATTATGGAATATAATCTGCTTTACTACTTAAAGTCTACTGATTTAAATGTTAATCTCATCTAAAAAAAAAAACCCCTTCATTTAAAAAGTAATGTTTAATTAAGTAACTACATACTATCACTTAGCCAAGTTAATGCATACAATTGACCATTATGTCATATGAGACAAATGGAACAAATTTGGTCCCAGGCTCTGTCAGATTCATCACAATGGTTGATAAAGTGGCATACTGGCTACTCAGGTGCAAATACGAGTTCATTCAAGAAATACAGGGCTGAGGGGTAGATTGTTGGCCACCAGTCCTGATTGTCCCTGCATGTTCTTGCTGAGTGTGCCAGACTATAGGACTCATTTGTCTTTTGATAAAAAGTAGTTTATTAGTTATTCACATAGGCAACTAAGTCAGTCGAAGTGACCACAGTGTGACTACCTATAACTGCTCACTCCTGGGAGGAGAAAGACGGCTTGTTTGCTGCTTGCTACAACGTTTGCCGCTTGCTCAAAAAGTGCTGGGCCCTTGGTCCTGAGTTCCTCAGCTGCAGCTCAAACTCACTGCATGTGGAGCATTCATTTAGGCCCACTGCATTGCCCCAATGGGGCATCGTCTCCAGGAGGAAATGTGCTAATGGAAATATGTTCATACTCATGCTACTTGCTGCGCATGAGTATATAAAGACTTTCATCTCGGACCCAGAAGTCTTGTGTCCTTGGCCTACATATATTAAAAAGCAAAAGCTAACCTTAGCTTGCAAGTAGGGTAAAAACCTCAGGCCCTTCACAGTTTGCAAAAGCTTTGGTGATGAGGATGTGCTGCTGACATTGACATGACTTTCTGGATAAGGACAAGAGCTTTGCAGGCCAGGTTCTGGGCTATACAAAGATTTTCAGGATCTGGCAGTGAAAGCTCTCACCCAAATAGTGGGAAAGATTGGGAATAAGAGTCCCCCAAAGGTCTGTCTGTTAATGAACAAAAGTTGAATTAATATTTAGAGGCTGAGTAATGAAAGGTGGGATTGAAACAAGCCACCAAAATGGTATCTTGACTACTGTTCCCGTTCTTTAGGTGTGTGAGGGAAGGATATTATCAATGGGGCAGCAAGCCCTGTGACTCCAACCTAAAGTCAATGTGGTTGCTGTTACTGAGCCAATGGGTTCCTAAAGCTGAAATAGATAGTGTCAGTAACAATGGTTTTGACACCTGATAAGAGACTTTGAATGAACTGAAAACACTAGAAGTTTATTTAGTTGAGTAATGTACAGCTGCCAATACATTCAAAACTAAAAGTAGTAGCTAAAATAGCCTTGAAAAAAATACATTTTTCTTTTAGGGACTCATACTTACCAACTTCAAAATTTACAACAAAGTTACAGTAATCAGGAAAGTATGGTACTGGCATAAAAATAAACATATAGCTCAATAGAACAGAGTTGAGAGTTCAGAAATAAACTTTTTCACTATGGTTAATTAATTTTCAACAAGGGGATACAAACAATTTAATGGGAAAAGAACTATCTTTTCAAAAGAAAATGCATGAACAACTGTATCCACATGTAAAGGAATAAAATTGGATCCCTACCTCACACTATATACAAAATATTAACTCAAAATGAATCAGAGATCTAAATGTAAGAGCTAATTATAAAATTCTTAAAAGAAAACATAAGAGCAAATCTTTGTGGCCTTAGATTATACATCAAAAGCACAAGTGATAAAAAGAAAAAGTAGATAAATTTTATCAAAATTTAAAACTTTGATGCTTACAAGACACCATCAAGAGAATAAAAAGACAATACATAGAATTGAGGAATATGTTTGCAAATCACATATCTGATAAAGGATTTGTATTATAAAGAACTCTTACAACTCAGAAATAAAAAGGCAAATAGCTCCCTTTGAAACATGGCAAAGAATGTGAACAGATATTTCTCAAAGAAAACTCACAAATGACCAATAAGCACATGAAAAGATGCTCAACATCATTAGTCATTAGGGAAATGCAAATAAAACCATGATGAGATAGCACTTCCCATCCAATAGAATGACTACAATCAAAAGACAGATAATAACAAGTACTGGTGAGAATGTGGAGAAACTGGGACCTTCATACTTTGCTGATGGGAATGTAAAGTGGTGAATTCACTTCGGAAAATAGTTTGGCAATTCCTCAAAAAGTTAAACACATGACCTAGCAATTCCACTCTGAGGTATATACCCAAGAGAAATGAAAACATACACATAAAAACTTGTATACAAATTTTTTTTTTTTTTTTTTTTTTTTTTGCTTTTTGGTATGTGGGTAGCTCCCTGACTGGGAATCGAACCCAGGCCGCAGTGCTGACAGCGCCAACGCCGAAGCCTTAAGCCACTACACCATCAGGGAACTCCCTATACAAATGTTTAATAGTAGCATTTTTCATAATGGCCAAAAAGTAGAAACAGCTCTAATATCAACTGATGAATAGATAGATAAAGTGTGCTATTATGTATCCACATGATGAAATATTCAACAATAGAAGGGAAGGAAGTATTAATACATATTACAATGTGGATGAATCTTGAAAACATGTTAAGGAAAAGAAGCCAGCCACAAAAGGCCACATAGTAGGGATATTCACATGTAGTAGGACATGCAAATCACTTCCCAGACCCACCTTCTACCTTATCCTGAGTGGTCTGGGGAAGAGGAAGGGAAGCCACAGGCTTGATTCAGGCCTAAAAGGCAGCAGGGATAGTAAGAGACATAGCATCGCAGTATGACGGGCCTGTGTGTACAAAGGTAATGGGAACTGGGACTTATGGTGGATTCAGTTGTTACTCCTACAAGCTATTACAGACGCTGGAACAGTAACTGAGCCCACTGCGTGGGCTGATGGCACTTGGTATGCTGTCTTGTTGAACACTACCAGCACCTTTCCTATTCTACTTGACTGAGGGCAAGGGTCGGGATCAGTCTGCATTCATGGCAAAGCTTCCAATTGTTTGTGCACCTCCCTGGAGGTACAATTAATGAAGGGACATTAATGATCTTTCCTCTTTCAGAGCCACCATGGAACCTTACTCAAAAAGGAAAAACACCCTGATGTGGCTCTCATGGAAACTGAATTGACTCCTGGACCTGCCGTCACTGTCACATGGCTAAGCAGCAGGGCACATCCCAGCTCCTACACTGCTCATAGTTCTAGGGGAGGGCAGACTGCAAGCAGCCCCAGTCAAGGAGGGGGAAAACGGTGACGGCCATAGAGTGGTAGGTACTCTATTCTGCTGTTAATACATGCAGTGGAAGCACTGAGACTCACCTGCTGCTGCATGAAATTGGAAATTTGGCCCTTTGTCCCTTTTTTCTTTCATTATTCAGTGAAAATATAAATATACAAAAGTCAGGCACTGTTAAATCCCAGGTTTTATCTCTCGGATTACTACCTTGAAGCTAGCTTTTTTGCTTCCTTATCGTCATTTCTATCTGCTTTGGCTGCTAGGGGATAATGTTTACCTGAATTCTTGACTTAACTAAGCCAAGGCAGAACCAACCAAAGGAGAATACAAAGTAGTGATGAGGAATTGGGGAACTTAGAACCACCAGCTCTACCTTGCTGTGTTCTCGAGTAAGTTGCAGGACCTCTCTGGACTTCAGTTTTCTTTTCTGCTAAACAGAGTGCATATATCTACCCTACCTGCCTTATCAGGTAGCTGGAAAGACCAGACAAAATAATGGATGAAAGTAAGCTGTGGAAACTTATAGTGGAACATAAAGAATAAAGTCAAAGATGCAAAGTGAAACAGTCCAGTTCAATTTCATTTTGAAAGGTTTTATAAATAGAAGTTCAGCTCGGAAATCTGTCTGAAGATACTAGAATGGAAATCTTGAAGATAAAGTCAGAAAATGTCAGAGCTGCGGGGACTGCGGATCATCAAGTTCAACCCCCACATTTGAGATGGACCCAGAGTGCTCATATCCAATCCTCCAGCCAGTAGTAATATTCCCTCCTCAGAGGTCTAAGAAGCCCATTGTCTGCTCTTCATCTGGAATCCTTCCTCATTCCCTTCTGTTCACAAATATTGATAAAGCACTTCCTATGCAGGCAACCTTGCGTTCTGCTCTGGAGATAATGATTGAACAAGACAGACCTTAGCATCCATCATCTACTAGCCATCTCTGCAAGGCTCTATGCTGTGTCACCCCAAACAAACCGGTTGTTAACATGGAGAGAAGGAATCTGACTTTGTTCTTGATATTCCACAGCACTTGAAACAGTACTTGGCTTTAGTGTATGTCATTAACACCCTAGCATGGGGACATTAAAAAATTGTCACTGACAGTTTTAAACATAAACAAAAATAGAATAGCATGACAAACTCCTAAATGTTTATCACAAGTATTCTGCTATACTTATTTCAAAGCCTGCTGAGAGGTGACAGAGGGTGTACATGGAGACGGCCAGGTCAGTGATGGGGAAACACAGTAACCATTAGGCTCAGTCAGGGATCCCAGACATAGGTAGGGGGTGGTGGTGGGCAATACTGCCATTATTCACACAGAAGGCAAGAGTCAGGAAGCAAAGCAATTTGCCAAGTGCTGGTGGCACTGGTAGCATACAGGCAGCCTGAGATAAATCGTACTGAGCAGTTTGCTGGCTGCCTCTGTGCCTGGTCATGGGTGGCCCATACCTCAAGGCAGTTTCAGAGGCCCTACACGGCCTCTCATGTATGACTGAGCCCCTCCCCTTGACACTTCTGCAGTTGCTATTCCGACAGAATGCTCTGTTCTTCCACCAGTTACTGCATTGGCTCTCTGAAGTCTTCCTGGGCCACACTTTCTAAAGATGTATCCTCTCATCATCATTCCTCAACTTAGGAGCCTGCTTGCTTCCTAAACAGCATTCTGCATTTTGTGATTAATTATCTGTTAATTTTTTTGTTAATTTTAGTCTTCTCTACTATATTGTGACCCCCAGTGAGGGCAGGAATACTATTTCCTCAGAAACTAGAACACATGTCTGGCATATATGTCTGGCACATAATAGATACTCAGATATTTTCCAAATGGATTAATGATAGACAATATGAAATATTTTGTTCATATCTTGATAGTTGAAGTAAAAGCTGAGAACAGCAGAGGAAAAGAAAAAAGTAATTTCTAATCTGCTTAGGGCAAGTGAAAACCTTTAACGCGGTGGTTCTCAATTCTGGCTGCAAATTAGAATCACTTCGGGAGCTTTTAAAAATCCAGGCACCTAGGAGTTCCCTGATGGTGTAGTGGCTTAAGGCTTCGGCGTTGGCGCTGTCAGTGCTGCGGCCTGGGTTCGATTCCCAGCCAGGGAGCTACCCACATACCAAAAAGCAAAAAAAAAAAAAAAAATAAATTAAAAAAAAATCCAGGCACCTGGGATCCTCTGCAGACCAACTGAATCGGACTCTCTTGGCGTGGTGTCTAAGCACAGGTATTTTTAAAAAGTCCTCAAAGTGACGATAATAGGCAGCCAGGTGTGAGGATCACTGCTCTAATAAAGAAAGCTAATAAGTATATATATATTTTTGGCTCAACCTGTTAATAAATTCATGGATGTACAAAAGTGCAACAATGACGACATATGAAACCCTGTGACTGATACAAAAGTGCAACAATGACGACATATGAAGTCCTGTGACTGCAAGTCCCCTGGAGTACACATGGTGGTACACACAAACCTGCTCACACAGGCTCTGGCATGAAAATACAAACTAATGCAACCCAATGCTACCGGGAAGTGCCACCATGTGTGCTCTCCATGCCACCAATCACAAACCAGTAACTACTCCAAACACTGATAACAAAAAGTGTGGCATCTTCCAGGAGCAGAGAGGCAGATCAGATGTCTTGTGATGAACCAACACAAATAAACCAGGCTAAGCACTGCGTCCTTGAATTCAGGGTAGTTGTTAATGAGGGTCTTCACAATCCCCTTGCTCGCCCCAGGACATCTTTCTTTTCTAGCCAATGTTGTTCTTGTTTATAGAGGCTTCGATCATCAACAGCATCATTATCTCCTTTGATTATAGTTAAATGTTAGTGAATGAGGTACCTAACAACTGATCAATTTTTAAAAATTTATAGTGTATTTAAATAAGAATTAAAAACAGAGTAACTCTTTATTCTATATAATGTATTATGTTTGGCTCTCATGTTCACTTCTATCAGAGGCCTAGTTGTTAGTTCCTTACCATCATAACCAGACATCACTGTGCCCTTTGCATTTGCAAATATATTATGTAAAGTGTGAAATAACCTTAAGTTTTGTCAAATTGTAGCACTTATAAAAGATCTTCCCAGCTGACCAAAGGGCATTCCATTTTTTTCTCTTCCTACTTTCTTTTTCTTTCTCCATCCCTTTCTCTCTTTCTTGTCTGATTATTTTTAGATAATTTTCCAGTGTTTTAGGTGAACTGATGAGGTTAGGGGAGGTGCAGCTCTTCTCATTTCAAGAGCTGGCCTTCCTCCTCCGTCATCCATAGATAGCTTTGAGGTTGGCACACTATGCTCCTGAAGTCAAATGCAGTGAGGCTCTAATTGCTTCTTCTCCTTAATTTATTTAGGTTGCCACATGATTTGCTGTAGCTGTAATCCCTCAGTACTGCAATCTGGGAGCAATATACATGGTTGATAGCAGAATGAGATTTTCAATTGTTGCTTCTCAGTGATTCACATAATGTTCTGTCATTAGCACTTTGATGTGACATATCATGGTTTCCAGGGCTTATTGAGCCATTTATAAATACCAAATGAAGGTGTCAGAGCTCGTATTGCACTGTGGTTACTGCCTTAATTGCCTCTACTGGGAAAAGCTTCTTTGGAAGAAAACAGAATGTAATTTTTAGTTTGTCTTTAACCATTTGCAGTCAATTCCTCTCAAGTGCAAGAATCACAGCTTTCCTTTGTTATTTTTGTTATTTTTCTAATTTTCTAATAATATAATTTTTACAAAAAATCTACTTTTCATATATTAGTTATTTCTTGAATTGATTTCTGGATATCTATATAGATATTCAAACATATATTATCTCACCACAGTTACGTTCAAATTACTAGTGATAATTATTACTGTGACTTACAGAATTTTACATCTTACAAAGTGACTTTATAAATAATAATAGCAGCTAAAGTTTGTTGAGTACTTATGATGTGGTAAAAGCTGCATATGCACAGGCTCAATTAATCCTTACCAACAATCCTCTGAGTCAGATACTATTATTGTGTCCATTTTAGTATGTCATCTGCACAGGGACACAGAGCTACTACGTGGTAGAGCTGGGTTTGAAACTCAGGTCAGTCTGCCTCCAAACCCAATGCTACTTTTAAGCATTACATTCCAACACTCCCCACAACCAAGCCCAGCAGCTCCCCGCATTTGGCAGAGCTGGAAATGAAGACTCGGGCAGCTGGAACCTTGTCGTGGCTGCGCTTAGAGTCTGCACCTTCTGATTTCATGGGCAGAGCATTTTCTGCTTCACAAGGCAGCTTCCATCAGGGTGAGCTGCTACAACTGCTAACATCTGTCGCTGACATTCCATGCACACTACTCAGGTTGATAAATAAGTAAAGAAGGAGGATATAGTAAAAAACCAGAGGGGCTTCTATGTAGAGTACTAGGGGCAAAGGAGCTGCCTGCCTACTCAGATGGTGCAGGTGCAGGCTCTGATCTGAGAAGCCAGGGTTTGGAGGTGCAGAGGAGGAAAGAAGCAAGTCATGCCGACTGGGCATGCAGCCCGGGCGCTTTGGCCACTACTGTGGGGCCAGTCTGAGTCCCAGTGATTGATCCTGCAGCTGAGGACGCCCTTCTCTCAGCAGCTGCAGGTTCCCACAAAGGAAGGCTGTGCACGGAGGTTTTGTCAGGGCCTCTAATGAGAAGATTGGGTTTCACATCACAGCTACCCCTAAACAGGTACACTCTGCTTCTTTCATCTTCCTGATAGCTCCCACGGGAAAGAAAAGAAAGAGAAAGAAAGCTACATCAAGAAACAGGTCACAGGCTAGTTTGGCTGAGTTTTGTACCTCCCCTGCCCCACCACCTCCAGCTTGAAAATTCTTTAATTTTCATACACCCTGTGTGGCCACTGGATAGCAATGGGAGAAGCTTGCCTAAGTAATTTTTCATAATCCATCCACCATCCACTCTCTGGAAAATTAATGCCTCTGTACCTTTGCACATGCCATTGCCTCATTTTGGAAGATGGTCTTCAGACCTCAAACTCTTCTTCTTATAGCTAACTTGCTCTTCTCCTTCAAGATCCAGCTCAGGCATTGTCTCTTCCAGAAACCCTTTAAGCCTGATGCCTGCCTGACACAGACTGGTTTCTGTCCCTCTTCTGTCCTGACAAAGTGCTTCTGCACAGTCTCTGCTGCTTCCTCTCTCTCCCATCCACAGTGTAAGCTTCTTGAGGGCAGGACAGTGTCTCATGTCTAAAACAGTATCTAGCATGTAGCATGAATATAATAAGTGTTTATGAATGAACAAATCAATGAATGATAAATGAATCAGGTTAGAATAATATTTGCTTAACTATTTAAAGCACTTAATCCTTTCAAAACACTCTTAAAATTAGCCTTTCTTTTTTTTCAGATTATAAAAACAATAAATGCTGATTTTAGCAATTTTACATACAAAAAGTCCACAAAGAAAATAATAAAAACTATTTGTAATACCACCACCCAAAGAAAACCACGTTTAACATTTAGATCTAGTCCCAGTAATTTTCTATGTATATGTGTATATATAAAGTAGGAATTCTATTGTCATATCTAATTTTCTCAAGGATTATAACATTATCTTTTTGAGGTAGATAGAGGACACCTCTTTATCACAATTTGGCCGATGAGAAAACTGGAACCCAAAGATACACATCTAATCAATGGCAGAGCTAGGACTAGAGTGGCAGTACTTGTCATAGTACCAGGCTCCTGCTGTTCCCCATGGGGCCTCCTAATTAAGTAGTGTACCTCATAAAAGAACCTGGGCACCAGTCCAGCATCGATGGGAAGTAGACTTGTAATTGCATTTCTTCCTCAGGAAAGGGATAGATTTAAGCTGACCCTGTGTCCGTGTAACAGCTATGCAGTGCATACATGGCGCTACCATTTCAAATGGAAACAAGAATGGAGCACCTGGGATCTCGTCACTCTGAAAGGCTAACCAGTGAAGCCAGGCAGGCACCATTAAGATTCAGTTTCTTTCCAATGACCAAATGACATCTGAACGTGGTGGCTCAGATCAGGTCCTATTGCCATGGGAACCAGCAGTAGGTTTAATCCCACCTTTGACTAGTAAGTTGTACTACAATCTATGACCACTGACTGTATTCCAGAACAATGTACAAAGCAAGTGTTCAATAAGTGTGCATTTGGCCAAATTGAATGTTTATTATTCAGCAGGGGTAGTCAGCAAAAAAGAATGCTGACAGCAAATATAAATATCCCACCACTATACCCAGTATAGAAAAGGCAATCCAATGTGAACTTGTTTTCGATTTTATTCTAAATGGAGGACTAAATTGTAATCCTCCAAACACAACACCAGATTGTTAGCTCTGCAGATGAGAGGATTGTATCTTATTTATCTGCACATCCCCAGAACACCTATCACAGAGCCAGACACATTTGGAGTGTCAATGTTTTTTGAATTGAATTATACGTGCTAGTCTGGCGTGGGAGTTAGGAAGATGTTGACTAGTAATTCACCATTCCTTTCCCTAAGAGCTCTGTAAATCAAACTCTTAAAAAAAAGCAGCAAGCTGAATTCCAAAACCCTCTCTTAGGAGAAATGCCCACAACTGGTGGGGTCTGGACTATGTCCACTGAATGTGCAGATCTCTTCTGCACAAACATCACTTACTCCCAAGGGAGCCCAGGACTGGCCGCCTGGCTGTGGAGACTCACACGTTCCCTCTTTCCCAATGGCCCGGGGGTCAGGGGAAAAGGGTGGGAGTTGAGTGATGAAGCATTGCTGAACTAAATGTTCTCCTCTTCCCAGGAGAAGGAAAATCTCATGACAGGAAAAGAGTTGGCACTTTTCTGGAGGAAGAACCATAAAGAACAAGGGATGTAGCTGAAAGTTATCATTTCTGAAGACAAGTTGCTCTTGTAAAGGGTCGTTCTCACGTTCTCCCCTTACATTATAATGGCGCTCTTGGACCTGGCCTTGCCAGAGACGCAGTGGAACCCTACAAACTGGGAGCTGACCGGGTGGGTGCAGGGCTGATATGGGATATGGTTTGTGGAGCCATTGAGCCAAGATCCTCAGTTTTTCTTAGTTTATCCTGAAGCACTAACAAAAACAAAAACAAAACAGTGTTAGCTAATAAAAACCTTTCTTGAAATGTACTGAGCTAGGTTTGAAAGAGCTGAAATAGAAAATACTGATTTTTCTGAGAGGCAACCAAGACACCACTCAGTAATTCCCCAAGCTCTTAACAAGTGCTTTTGAAGATTTAATCGCAATATAAAATCCACAAGTTTTTACTGGCAGTGTTTGGTGAGCAACTGTACAACTCTCTGAAGTGGCATCCTGTACAATTCCCAGGTCTGTCTCCATTACAGATTCCAGGGGCCTCTTGGCAAGGTTTGTCAGATGGGTGCCCTGGTCTAGGCTAGTAAATTCTTTTCAGGGGAGACTTAGGACATACCCTCCCAGCTGCCAAGTTCTCTACTTAAAGGTGCAGAATTTATTAGCACAAAGAAAGATAAAAAGAAAGTCTGCTACCTTTTTAAAGTGTTTTTACATACGGTTTCTTTATTAGAGCTTGGTGTTTCCAGAAATACAGCTCTCTGGCTCATTTGTGCAAAATCAGAGGGATTTGTTTTAGATTCCTCTGAACGTGCGTGAGCTCTGCTGCCACCATCTATCAACTGAGGTGTCTTGGGGCATGCTTTCTAAGGGAGTCACCTGCAGCAGCTCTCATCTGGAGAGTGCAAAGCCATGAGGAGCTGCTGTATCTTTAACCTACACATGGCTGTGCAAAGGTTCACCAAGAGTTGATATGGAATCCAGGTTTGCCAGTTCTGGAGGACAAGCCTGTCTAAGCACCCAAAGACTACCTTTTTCTAGCCCAGGATTTCTTTTCCCCAATACCTTAAGATTCCTGTTTCCATCTCTAGACCCAATTCTGAGCCAAACATTGGCCTCAGACCACAGCACAGACACCAAAGGGAGTACTAGAAAGAACAGTGCAGCATGGTGAAAAGAAAGTAGGATTTAGAAGTTAAAAATTCTGAGAGTTCCAGCTCTTACTATAATACTTGTCTGACCTTGGAAAAGTCACTTAATAACCTTAGTTTCTCTTCAGTAAAATCAGTATAAATAGTCATACTTAGCTCCCTAGGCTCTCTTCAGAGGAATTATGACAAAGTGTAATGTTCTCATTTATGTGTTTGTTTGTTTGTTTGTTTTGTATGTGGGTAGCTCCCTGACTGGGAATCGAACCCAGGCTGCAGCACTGACAGTGCCAGCGCCGGAAGCCTTAAGCCACTACACCACCAGGGAACTCCCTGTTTATTTATTTTTTACTTCTCAGTATGCCTCACTAGATGATAAGCTCCATGAGCCCCTTGTCTCTTTGGTTCATCACAGTGGCCCACTGCCAGGAACACTGATCAGCACACAGGACACAATCAGGAAGAGTGGATGAGCCTTGCGTGAGTGAGGGGAGGAAGAGGGGCAAGAAGGGACGAAAGGAGAAGGGGCAGAGGGAAACGAGGACAGTGTTCGGAGCACTACTGATGCACCGTACATGAAAGTAGTCTGTCAATTAAACATTAGCCACATAAAGAAACTGTAACTCACAGCTGCATTAATTATACCAGGGTGATCTGTTTAAAATGTTATTCCCCTGCATAAAACCGTCCAATGGCTTTTCATAAGATTTACAGTAAAAGGCAACTGCCCTTTAGCTCACAAAGCTCCATGTGACCTGATCGCTGCTGGCCTCCTGTCCCACTAGTCCCCTCTTCAGCCAGGGCCCCAGCACTCCAGTGTTCTTGTGCTTCCCCAAATGTGCCAAATCCATTCGTGTTGGGCAGACTCTGTGCTAGCCCCTTCCCCTTCTGGAAGCTCTTCTGCAAAATCCATATGGCTGGCTCCTTTCTGTCACTGGGCTCTTAGCCTAATGTCACCTTCTCAAAGAAGCCTTCCTTGTGAACACTCTCTGAAGGAGCCTCCCCTGGCCCACAGTTACAGCACTCTATTATTCATATATTCATTTATTTATTATTAGTCTTCCCACTAGCAGGTGTTCAGTAACTACTTTCATGGGACTTTATATTTATTTAATGCTTACATTTCATAGATACTTTTTTAATTTTTATTTTGTTTTATCTCCATAATTACAAGCTCAAAACCAACAAAACCCCCTACAGTTACAAACCAAAATTTCCCTCTGCACCCCGCCCTACACGCACTTTGAGAGAGGTGCCCTGGCCCTGGGAATAAAGGCGACTGTGCCAGTCAGTTTCAGCAATGTGATTTAACTGGGTGATGTGCAATCAGTGACACAGTATGTACTCAGAACTGTGACTAGAGAAACCCTTTTGAGACATGGAACTGGTGCTGCTGGGAGCCAAGCTGTTCTGTTCTCAGTTTGGAGGCCTCTTGTCTTGGGCCTGGAAATAGGCAGAGGGAAGTCAACGGCAGGAACACTCACTGGTCCCACTGCATTTGTTCACTGAGGGCCCCAGGCAGCAGTAGGAAGAGCCCTGGACCAGGGCACAGAGACCCCCATCCCTCCCACCATGGGCTATCAGTCCCTCTGTTCCATGAGGTAGAAGTGGATCATCTCGAAGGGGATGATCATTCCATGGGTTACTGACAGGAGTCTGACCTTTCATCACGACCAGGACATCTGTGAAAAGGATGACCCATGTAATATTTCTGGTAAGAGCAGCTTTTACAGACTGAGTGGGATTTCTCTGATTGGTCCGTAAAGTCAGCAGACAAACCCAGATCTCTGTTTTGCCATTCTTCTTTAGCTTTCCCTCGCCTTTGCTTTTCTAGAAAAGTTGGTACTCTGGGCAAATCCCCTCGTTGGCACATGGGGATCACTATCTAACTGCAAGTGCACTTTACTCAGCCGCTCTCCAAGACAAGGGCTCCTACTGTATCCAAGCTTGGCCAACACACTCCCATCTGCTTTCAACATGTTGCATCTGACGTTAACTAATGTCTCCTATTAGCATGAAAAGAAAACAATCTGGAAAAATTCACTCTCAAGCAGAGTTCAAACAGGCCACAAGTAGATGTGGAATCTCAATTGTACAGGGTTTCTTAAAATTATAATAGTAAATAAATATATAAATACGTTACATATGCATGTATATATGTATGTGTACCTATATACATGCACATGTGAATGTGTGTGTATATACAGGGGTGTTTAGGGGTACTGGGGGTGCAGGCAAAGGTCTGTGAAATGGATTAAGAATGCTTCTGTCCAATTCATGAAATTAATTGGTAACAGAAGGAGGAAAAAATTATTCCAGTGTGGAACAAGGCATGATCAAAAGAACTGAATGACATGGAAAAAGAGTTGGAAATTTTCATCTCATACTTACTGGTAAAGGGTTAAAGTTCTGGTCCACAAGGTGATTGTATCCATGGTCAAAAAATGAGTGCCGTATCACAACATCAATGCCCTGATTGGCCAACATTCCCAAAGTGTTCAACCATCTAAACAGCAGGGGGAAAAAACGCTACATCAATATATTTTTTAAAGGCATATAACAAGTATACAAGCTCTATAGAGATTGGTTAACACATACACACCCCCCAACCCTCCAACATCACCATCAAATTTACCTTGTACTTTAAAGAAGATTATTTTGAGCATTGAATACACAGCTGGAAGAGATTTTAGAGATTATCAAATTCAACCTCTTCATTTTATAGGAAAAGAAACAGAGGTCCAGGGGAGTAAAGTGAATTGCCCTTAGTCATAAAATAGCTTGTTGTTGCTGACTTATCTCTTATTCTTGTAATCCTCACAAATAAAATGAAAACCCTAGGCACTTGTAAGCCTCATTATTAACACACACCTTCTCCACCGGCCACAGGACACACAATCACAGGAGCACACACACTTTATACTCTTCATCACTTAATTCCTGCTTATACCCTATCACTGTGACTCTAACCCACATACTCTCATGGTCTGTGCAACAGTGTTCTGGTAATTTGCATTCCTTATATATCACTGTAGGCAGTTGATGCAATAATAATTTTCCTTGGCACTATTCTCCATGTATAAGATGATACTTTTGTCTAAAATTATTAGACCAGAAATTGGGCATAGTTTTACACACAGGAGTAGCCGTTTGAGAGGGTTTCTTAATGTTGGGTTAGAAAAATAGGGGTAATCTTGTACATGGGGGCATCTTATACATGGAAAAATATGGTATACAGGGATTCAAGTATGCTGTCATCACAAATACATTACAGTAGAGGACCTGCATTGCTCAAACATTGATCACATAACCCACTATGCCAAATACCCACTCTCCAGGGCATGTTATCCTTCAAAAATGTTGACTTCTTGGTTCTTCCAACACCCACTGCTAACTCTGACTTCATTATTTTCACATTCAATTCATTCATTCATTCATTCATAAATTCATTTACTTTTCTCTTTCTCTTTGTATTCCTACTTCTAAAATGTAGGGAAACTTCTAATTGTAATAATGTAAGAAATGTGATTTCAGTTTTCTCAGTACGTAAAGATAAAGCATTTCACAATCGCTCCTGAGAATACATGTCTAGCTTCATCTCCCACTTCTTTCCTCTTCTCTCACACTGAACTTCATTCCCCAGGCTCTGAGCCACATGGAACTACTCCTGGCTGCTCCAATACACCACATTTTCACATACTTACAGAGTCTTTATACATGTTTTAACTTCTGCCTAGAATTCCTTTCCTCTCTTCCTCTAACTCACCTCATTTGGCAAATTTCTTTCTATCTGTTAATCTCCAAGTCAAATGTCACCTCCTCCTAACATCCGCTACCCCAGCCAACAGTAGCACCTTCTTCTTCTGTACTTCCTGAACTCTTTATTCATACCTCCTGCAGGCCCACTGAACGAGAATCACTTGCTTACTTCTCTGGCACCCGTTGATTATGAGCTCATCAAGAACAGACATATGTTGCAACTTTGTACTCAAAACACCCATCACAATTCCTAACACACTATAGGTGTTTAATACTCTTGGTTATGTCAAAATTGATATGGACCAAATTAGGTTCTAGGAATTTTAAGAATCACCATTCAGCATACTAGGGATGTATTATGCATAGTTATGATTTCCCAAATCTGAAACCATATGGAGCTCCAAACCAGTGACTTGCTGAATTAAGGGTTTTCTTTACTGGAATAAAGAGCATTGCTAATTTTTGTAATATATTATGAATGAATATCATTAGTATTTTCAAATCTTTTTCACATTGACAATTATCTTTTATTTTCATAAAGACAAATAAATATTTACTGACAGTTAGTTACAAACACAAAATAGAACAAAACAAAACAGAAAATGAAAACAAAAGTTTTAAATGTAAAAGGAAATCTGATAATAATATAATAGAACTTTTTTGTTGTTGTTCAGATTGGGCATTGTCACCCAGGGAATTGAAATTACTTTTGGGATATCACATGCCTAAGCTACTTGCCTTTATTATTTTTATTAACTTAGTAACTCTGTGAAACCAGGATAACAGGTTTAGCTTTTCCTTTAGCCACTACACAGTATTAAATGCCCTATGGGTAGAATTATAACATGACTTCTGGGCTGACGCCTCCTAAACCAGTGCCCTTCCAATGTGGAACTAACACAAACACAATAGGGTCCATATCTCACAAGTATTTCTCTACAAAAACAAGTATGTCCCATTCACTTTTCAATCCCTATCTTTGCTGAATGAATAAAGAAACAAAATGATGAGTAAATATGTAGTCACGTACGAGTGAGTCCCTATACTGAGCAGCATCTGGATATCAACACAAAATCGCATTTTGATATTTTTATATATGAAAAGATTCAATTTATTCATTCATTCATTATTCATTAATTAATCAACTGTAAATGCCAGGCTTGTTCTCGGCCTTGAGGATAGATAACAAAATGCCGTGTGACCATACAAATCATTTCAAAAACACTGGGCATGTGAATACCTGTGCATACACATTTATAGTGATGGTATCAAATTTCTACTTATGACCTTTACAGAGCCTAGCAGTCTCCTGAAAGATTATATATACTTAACAAATACAAATTAATTAGTAAATAAGATTTTTGTTAGTATGTGGGAGTTTTTGAAGCAACTCTAACATGAGAGGGAAAAATATGCATGCATCAGGCTCTCCAAACCCTTGTAGCATTCAAAAATGACTATGGCAGAACCCCTGTTTCCTCATGGTTTTTCAGAGTGGATGATTAGTACTGAAGATGTTTTCATTTTCCTCCCATAGTAATAAGCCCCTGAGAGGGGAAATAAATGATGTTCCAAGTCTCCCTCTTATGCTCAGGTAGAGAAAGGTGGTAAGATGACTAGAATATTCCACCAAGGATGCTACCAGAACCATTATTTTCTATTCCACAAAAGTTTAGTGAATACTACTATGTGCCAGACACTACTAGAAGCTAGAGACACAGTATTATGCCAAGAGTACGTACTGCAGTGCACCAAAGAATCTCAAAGCCTTGATTGGGAAAACTACCCTTGAATACTTGGCAGTAAAGAATTCTGATTCATGAACGCATGGGTATGTGTATTAGTAAGCTTGTGGTTATACCACATATTGAAAAAAAGCTTAAAAAAATGCCTTCTTTCCAATTTCTTCCTAACTTTCTGGAGTTTTCTACAATGCTTTACTTTTTTTTCCAGGCAGCAATTTATGCCCCTTGGAGAATTGGACTCAAAGGACATAATGCTGGGTATCTGCCAGTGGAGTTGAAAGCAAATGGGTGCTAAAGAGGTAAGAGGGCAGAATGAGCTAGTGTTCATATGATTGGTGTCAACCAAGCAATGGGTATCTGAGCTACAATCAAAATCTAAACAACTGTGTTTGTCTGTGTTTTGCAGTGACTGCAGAGATCTACGGATATTTGGCTGATGCTCATGAAAAGATAGGACTCTCTCCAGCTCCTTCTGTGAAGGTGTGTAATATTTCTCATTTCACACCATTCCCTAAAGGGAAGAGTGCTCAGTACAACACTCAGCACAACTGGGCTGCTTATTGGGACCTGCAGAGGAGTTCATTTGCAACAGCTGAGCAAAAGTCATCCCACTGCTGATTCCAAGAGGTCTCCTACAGTACTGCCTGCCAACCTCACTTCTCACCCTTGCCCCAGGGCTACAGTGAAACCCAGTGGGGAGTATATTTTTGAAAGACTCTCAGCAACACAGTATCAAATGCTGACTCACTACATTTCATTCATCTGAACCATGCTCATTGAACAAATGCTCTGTGTCAATCCATGGTAGATGCTGAGGACACAGAGATGGAAGCCACAGGTATATATCACCGTGTATTACACTGACTCATTATCTTCATCTACATTTGCAGGATTCCATCAGTAAAGGCAGTCTACTTGACTGGCCTGATTTGTCCTCCACAAAAGCATTAAAGAAGATTCTTAAGAGGACCTTGTTCAACCAAAATACTGGGACCACAGGATTATACTAGATAGGTTGGCCTGTAGTCTTGAGGAGTTTGTCCCTGCTACGTAACACTGGCAGGCCAGTCAGAGCCCTTATGCTTCTGGCTTAAGTTGTTCTTCAGACAACTGCAGTAGCCTTCAAATTCATTTTTCCATCCCTTACTTCTCCAAACTCTTGAGCATACTACTGCCAAAGCCACTTCAAAACACAAGTCAGATGGTGCCTCTCTCCTCCTCCAAAATCTTTATTGGCTTGCCACTGAATATAACAGAACAAAACCTCATTTCCTCTGCCTGGTTTTCCACGATTTGGTGGTTAACTCTCTCCCTAGTCTCCACCCTTACACATCTCTGCAGATGTGTAATGATCACACTGATCATTTCCCCTCCCTGCTCCTTTGACCAAAATGTTCCTTCAATGAGAATGCTTCCCTCTCCCATCACCACCATTCTTCACCTACAGAAACTCATCTCTGTGTTCCATTCAAACGCCACCTTTTCCACGAAACCCTTCCTGATTCCCCCAGTTAAAAAAAATCTTGATTCCTTTGCATGTCTATGACTATCCTTTTGTAGACAGACCATGTGAAGCAGAAAGAGAGGTGGTATGACTTAGCTGCAAAGAGGCTGGACTCTGGAGCACATTGTCTGGGCTTGAGTCCTGTGTCTGCCACTAATAACGGCATCTATCTCATTGTGTTGTTTTAAAGTAACAGTATCTATTTCACTGGCTGCTAAATTATTAACTATACATAAAGCACTTTAGACAGTACTTGGCACATGGTAAGCACTATTGAGTTAAAATTATTATTATTATTATTATTATTATTATTATTATTATTGTACAAATCTCCTATGGCTTTACTTGTCTCCCTTCCTCCAATCATACGTTTCTGGAGGGCAAAAGCCCTGTGGTTACTCTTACCCATCTTCCAGGTCTATGATGAAAATTAGATGAGAAATGTATGTTGTTAGCACTATTTTTGCAGTAGAGACATTAAATAGACTTCTTGTTACTTTTATGACTACTGCTGCTACTATCTTGCTGTAATGCCTGTGCCTGATATTTTAGTATCAAGAGAAGTTCCTAATCACTGTTTGCTGAATGGTTAAACAAATTCACAAAGAAAGAGATGAAGACTTGTCAGTGGAAAAGGAACCCCCGACCCCTCCAACGGGCAGAGTCCTGAGCACTGTCGCAGTTTTACTGTCCTTTCCTCAAAGCCCCTGGGAGTGAAACTGCAAGTGTTACTCACAAGAATCCTGCAGCATATGAATCTGACAGGTTGTTTGTGCCTCCAGCCGAGGTGGTCACCACACCTTCAAGCCAAATCTTCTTTCCTGGGGTGTATGTATTAACCACCTGTTCACACAACAAAAGCAGAAAGGGATAATGAGATTTTGAAAAGGTGTTCCCAAATGGGAAGAACATATTTCCTTAAGGTGTGCCTCTCTCCTCCTCCAAAATCTTTATTGGCTTGCCACTGAATATAACAGAACAAAACCTCATTTCCTCTGCCTGTTTTCAATGCCTTCCACGATTTGGTGGTTAACTCTCTCCCTAGTCTCTTCTATCCCTTTTGCCCCAGGTGGTTTCCCTGTGCTTTTTTCATGTCGATGCAACCCATATAGTCACCTGGCATATATGCACAAGCACTAATATAGATACATGTCCACTCAAAGAAATGATCATGTTTTTCCCCTAAGTAAACCCAATGTAACAGAACAAGTACATAAACTAGGACATAAACTAACTGCAACACCTTTCACTGGAAAATAGAAATCTATACTATTTCCATGTTAAAAAGTATTGAGAAGCAAATTTTCTTAATACTGTTATAATACATCTATGGATGAGTGCATTGTCCATGCATAAGAAGCTGTGAATCATGACAGACGGCAGAGATCAATGCTTGGGAGAGGTATTTTACAATTACCAGGGCATGTATGTGTATTGCAACCACATTGTGAAATAACTACAGTAAGTGTAAAAAGAAAAGTCACTGACCCACAGGTGAAAGATCCTACACAGGGAGCAGTCTTCCAAGCAGAGGTAAAGCCTCTTGTCAAAAGTTGGCCCTCTGAAGTTTTGAAATGGCCCAGTCTCTGATCCACAAGTTGGAGATTGGCCAAACTATCCAAATCAGAGCTCAGATCCTTTGGAAAGCAATCTGGCAGTACTTAGGGATAATGTACACTGTGTGGCCTCTGAAAGCTTGTCTATAGGTAGTTCATTTGGGAAGTAATAACAGACTGCAAGAATGAGGAACTGGGGGATGGAAATGTGGAAGAAAGGAAAACCAGTACAAGGAAGCATTTTCAAGTTGTCAACCACTGCTGGCAATTTGTACTCAACCCCACAAGGATCTTGGTAACAAGAGCCTTATGAACTGTGTCTCAGAACTGTCCCACAAGAGGGGACAAGGGGAAGCATTTATCCCTTGGCTCCTAGCTTCCAAAGGTTCCCAGCATTCCATATCTTTACTTTAGAGAAGTCCCAGAGCAGGAAATGAGAGGCCAGGCCCTACTGCACTATACCAGCACCAAGATGGTTTCAGTCTGTATGTCTGCCTAGCTCTGGTCTCTGAAGAGACGGCTAAAGCAGGAGGTGGGACTGAGAGGATGTGGTTATGCACAAGAGGTGCTGGATAAAAACAAAAGTGTACTTAGGTCCTATGGCTCATCAAAATGGGAAGACAAAGATACATGTCCCAAATGAACGAAAAAAAGAGAGCTTCAGGAAAAGAACTAAACAAAATAGGGATAAGCAATCTACCAGATGCAGAGTTCAAAACATAGGTTATAAGGATGCTCGATGATCTTAGGGAAGACTTCAACGAAGAGCTAAGAAACATAAAAATGGAGATAGAAGACATAAAAAAGAACCACTAAGAAATGAAGAACGCAGTAATTGAAATGAAGAATACTTTAGAGTGAACCAATAGCAGATTAGAGGAATCAGAGGGCTGAATCAGTGATTTGAAAGCTAATGTAGCAGAAAACATCCAGTCAGAACAGCAAAAAGAAAAAAGAATCCAAAAAAAATGAGTTTAAGGAGCCTCAACTGTACCAACATTTTCATCATAGAGGTACCAGAAAAAGGAGAGAGCAAGGAATTGAAAACCTATTTGAAGAAATAATGACTGAAAACTTTCCTAATGTGGTGAAGGAGATATACAAGCCCAGGAAGCACAGAGTCACAAACGAGATGAACCCAAAGAGGCCCACATCAAAACACACCATAATTAAAATGCCAAAGTTTGAAGACAAAGAGACAATCTTAAAAGCAGCAAGAGAAAAGCAGTTAGTTAACTACAAAGAAGCTCTCAAAAGACTGTCAATTGATTTCTCAACAGAAAGTGCAGGCCAGAGGGATTGGCATAAAATATTCAAAGTGGTGGAAAGCAAGGACCTTCAAAGATTATTCTACCCAGCAAAGTTGTCATTTACAATGAAAGGTCCTATAAAGAGCTTCCCAGACAAGAAAAAGCTAAAGGAGTTCATCATCACCAAACCAGTATTACAAAAAAATGTTAAAGGGATTTTTTTTAAGAAGAAGAGGAAAAAAGATAAAAAAATATGAGTATGAAAATGGCAATAACTACATGTCTATGAACAATTATTTTAAATGTAAATGGAGTAATAAATGCTCCAATCAAAAGGCATGGGGTGGCTGAGTGCATAAGAAAATAAGACCTTTACATATGCTGTCTACAAGAGACTCACTTCAGATTAAAAGACACACAGAAACTGAAAGTAAAGGGATGGAAAAATATATTTCATAAAAATGAAAATAAAAAAAAAAAAATCTGGGGTAGCAATACTTATCCCAGACAAAGTAGACTTTAAAACAAAGTCTATATCAACAGACAAATAAGGACCCAAAAATCCCACTTCCGGGTATTTATCTATCTGAAGAAACTCAAAACCCTACTTTTTTTTTTTTTGGTTGGTTCCCTGAGTGGGGATCGAATCCAGGCCATGGTGGTGAGAGCGCTGAAGCCTAGCCACTACGCCACCAGGGAACCCCAAAAACACTACTTCTAAGGGATACATGCATCCATATGTTCATTGCAGCATTATTTACAATAGCCAAGATATGGAGGCAGCCTGAGTGTCCACCAAGGATGAATGGATACAGAAGAGGTGGTGCACACATACAATGCAATAGTACTCAGCCATAAAAAAGAATGGGTATCTTTCCATCTGCAACAACATAGATGGACCTGGGGTATTGTGCTGAGTGGAGTAAGTCACACAGAGAAGGACAAATATTGTATGATTTCACTTGTATGTGGAATCTAAAGAACAGAATAATCAAACAAAACAGAAACAAACTCATAGATACAGAGAACATTTTGATGATTGCCAGATGAGAATGGGTAAGAAGGGGAAAAGATTAAGATGTACCAATTGGTAGTTACGAAATAGTCATGGGGCTGCAAAGAAATATAGTCATTAATATTATAATAACTATGCAGTGTCTGATAGGTGATCACTTCATAAGTTATATAATTGTCTATTCACTATGTCATACACCTGAAACTAATAATATTTGTATGTCAACTGTAACTGAAAAATAAAAAAATTAATAAAAAATAGCAACAGAATGAGATTTTTGGCACAATATTATTTATTATTTATGTAATTATGTAATTATTCATTCACACTCAATGACACTAAATGGTATATAAAAATACATGTCTCTTAAAGACATATTTGAGGGAGGTGAATGCAAGTAGAGATTAGAGATGAAAGTGAAAATTAAAACAAAGCAGGGCTTTACATTAACCAATGATAATAACCAAACTATAGTTTGCTATAGTTCAGAGGTATGATTTTAATTTAATTTTCTGTACCTCAGATCACACACACACACACACACACACACACACACACACACATACACACCACAGAGAGAGAGAGCGAGTGAAGAGTGCAGCATCTATGCCAAGACCTTCCTTTTCCCAAACCCATGGGCATAGAGCAGCAAACTGTGTGCTCTTTTTATCTCTTCCTAGGTAGAGAGCTCCCTGCCCTTTCTCTCATTTATAGGGAACTTATATTATTTGAGACCTGCTTAAATCAGAGTCGGCAAAGTGCTTGACCCTTTTAGGAACTGTAAAAATATTTCAAAAAATTTAAATGGAAGTAAAATAGTGATAAAAAATGGAAGAAAAACCCTGAGAATTAATAGTGGAGGTCAAATTGGAATGTGGTTAAAGATTAAATAAGAATTCATCCATGGACCCAGAAAAAGAAGGGTCGCTGAGGACACCACAAGATAGTCCTCTCCTCATTCTCAACACTGCTCACAGTGCCCAGTCCAAGGGGAACTGGAAACAGTATAAATAAGAAAGCCAGAAAAACACTTTAAATGATCAGAAGACAGAGCCATATGGTGAAATTAAAGGATTACATCAATGATTCCTCTTAAAATACAGTGCTAGAAAAATGCCTATGCTCTTAATAAACTTAGTACTTCCTTTATGACTAACTAGAACTGAATAATATATGGGTGCTTTTCTTTTCATCTTTGGCTTCCAGGATATTCAGAATTTAATTTTTGCTCAAAGACAGATATTGAAATGAGGCAGTTAGAGAAAGTGAGGCTAGTTAAACAAAACAAAATAAAAAGGTAAATACTACAACATGATGAACCTTGAAATCATTAAGCTAAGTGAAAGAAGCCAGACACAAAAGGCCACATATTATATAATTTCATGTGTATGAAGTATGCAGAATAGACAAGTCCATAGAGACAGAAAACAGACTAATGGTTTTCCAGTGTTGGACAAGAAGAGAGAGAAGAGGAGAGGGGGAGGATGGAGAGTGACTGCAAATAGATATGGGGTTTCTTTGGGGGATGATATACATGTTCTAAAATTAAATACTGGTGATAGTTTCACATTCTGTAAATATACTAAAAGCCACTGAAATTCACACTTTTAAAGGGTGAACCTTATGGTATGTGAATTATATCTTAGTAAAGGTGTGTGTGTGTGTTAGCAAAAAGAAAGGTAAGGTCTAAGTAAGCAGATAACTAATACAGAAAGAGGAATGTGTCCTGGAAATGTTGGACACTAGCTATGAGACTTTTCCTTCGTCATAATCTTAGACTTCAATTTCTTTATCAACATGTGAAGAAGCTATGGAGTAGATGAAATTTAAGACTTCCAAATACAAATTGTTAAAATCTACTATTATTTTGTAATACAAATTCAAGTCCTGTCAGCTCCTATTCCTCAAAGGTCAAGAGTATCTTAGATTATGTAAGTTAAAATTACATAAATAAGAAATATGGGAGATAGCAAATAAAACATCAAATACAGGTTAGAGCTGGTCATCTCAGAAACAGTGATCTGGACTGGAGGTGAATAGTGAGTGGTAGAAAAAGCCACAGGAAGAGATGAAATACCTGTGGAGAACATCAAACAATGGGACTAGAAAAGGGCTAAGGGTTCCCAATCCAAATATTAAGGCATTATCAAATGCATTTATTCATTCACTCGACAAATATTTATTGAGTACCTGCTACATGTCAAACAGAATTCTAGGGGCAAGAATATAGCAGTGAATGAAACAGAACAAGGCTGTACTCTCAGTGGTTTACATTTTAGTCAAGGGGAGGAGAATGAAAATAAACAAGTAGACAAGAAAAAGAAATTCACAAAGACAACAAGAACAAGGAACAAACTAAAACAGCAATCTGATAGGAAGTGACTTGGCAGGAGGGGAGGGCTGATACTTCAGACAGCAGTCAGGGAAGGTCCTTCGGAAAGGTGGTCTCTGAGCAGAGACCTGAGTAAAGAGGGGACCAGCCCTTAATGAATCTGCAGGAGCAGCACAGAAAAAGGACCTGAGGTGGAACTAAGACTGTTGTTTGTAGAACCAAAAGAAGACCATCTGGAGGGCAGTAAGGGAATGAAAGATTTTTTTAAATGGTCAGAAAAGAAAGGATGGACATTTTTGATTCGGAGTGTGACGGAAAGCTACTGGAAGGATTTAGGCAAGAGTGCGATATGATTTGATTCATGTAAAGATTACTGTAGCTGCTATAATATCGTATATACATACATATATATATATATACACATACATATATATATACATATATATATATAAAGATTGTGAAAACTATAAAGTGATACACAAATAAAAGTTCTGTCATTTTCAGGACCACTCTGAATTTCAATTTCCTCATCCACGAGATGGAATAATACCTGGCAGGGTTGTGCTTAGGATAAATAACAAGGCCAATCACAGAAAGCTCCTGAGAGCTAGTGGGAAGGGGCAGCAGATGAACATTTATGTGAGTCCCTCTATAATGATGAATGGATTCAAAGGAACTAATGCCAAATATACTTACCATTTTGTGGGGCATTCTGAATTATCATTTATGATCCCAGCAAGAAGTCCAGGAGTCTATGGCTTACTTCCTAGGAACCCTGAACTATCAGCTCTTAGAGGGCAGGGGTTCCTGTATTCTTTATTTTTGTATTTACTTCCTAGCGGAGTGCCAGGCACAGAGTAAGTGTGTTACTGGAGGCTGTAGTGTGCTAGTCAGCCAGAGATGTCAATACAATTCCAAACCGGCCCGTGCACTGTTCCCAGGAAACGGTCACTCTTTAAAGAAGTTATATAACCTAAGAAAGAGCAACTAAGCTGGTCAAAGAATTGGAAGCAATGCCTTCATTGCCACACCACCTTAGAGATCAGCAAAAATAAAGGCGTACAGTGAAAAGCTGTAACAGAATGAAAGGTCTAGATAAGAGCAGCCCGTGCTTATTTGCTTAAAGCTCAGAGTATTGAGCCTGGGGTCTGACCTTGAATTCTGAAAGGTGGAGATTTCAGAGAAGGAAAGGGAAACACTGCTTCTCTTACCGGGTAATTTCCATATGGAATTCGATAACCTCAGAATGGGTAAAGGCAAATCACCATCCAATGTGATTTGGATACCAGAAGGATTTTTTTTAAGTATGAAGCTCATTATGATGTTCTTATATCGAAGGTAAGACAATAATTATGTGTTTCCACCACTTACCCTATGAAGACATTTGTCACATGTACTTAGTTGGAAGGTGGCATGCCCAACTTGGAGTGGCAATTAGTATGAGAAGATTATACTTCAAAATAAATTCAAAGTTTAGTTCCTTTAAATGAGGACTTGATTCCAGAAAATGGTTGTATGTATAAAACACTATGCACACAGGACTCTGGAATGACACAGACATTGTGCAAATAAAAGTTCATCTGAATTCTTTTCTGACTTGCCAGGAGATTTGGAAAACAACAATCTAAGAATTGTTATCGAGTAGTGGTTGGGGGCATGGATTCTGCACACAGGTTGTCTGTGTCTGAATCCTGGTTCTGTCATTTACTTACTGCGTGACCTTGACTGCATTACATTCATTACCTCTCTATGACTCAATTTCCTTGGCTGTAAAATTATAATAATAATAATAATACCATTTATCTCAGAAAACACTTATTGCTATTTAAATTACTTAATATTTGTAAAGCATTTGGAAAAGTATATGGTGTATGGTAAGCTCTTAAAGTGTAAATCAAATATTAGACCACTCTCCTTGTCCAAAGCACGCACGATAGTGTGTGGGTCAATCTAACAGTACAGTTGGTTGCTTTTCTTTTGTACACAACAGTTGTGGTGGTAGGTAATAGGCCAGATGTATGCTAAGTAGCAGAGAAAAGCCCTTTTAGAATTTAAAATGCACATGAATAATTCACATTAACATAACAAGCATTCAGAGTAATTCATTTATCCACTCTCAGCACAGAGGCAAATCCTGTCTTACTCTAGAGAAGTCACAAGAACAAAAAAAACCATATACAGTGAAGTAGAACTTTGATACAAAACCTAAACCATTTACATGGAATGTTCTGTGAAAAAGAGATTCCTAGAAAGTGTTCATGTAAAAGGTCCTGGGAGTAGATGATATATGCCAACGAGGATTTCCTGAGCAATTTACTGTTGGGGGCATGCGAGAGGCCTAATGAATTGTGCGTTCACCATGAACAGAGAAGAAGACCATCATAGTGACCTCTGGGGGAGGTAATGAGGTTGGGTACTGGTTGGGACTGGGGAGAAAATCAGTAAGGGCAGAAGAGGAGAGAAAAACAATCAGGAAAACCAGATGGAACCACCTGCAAAATTCCCTTAGAAAGTGAAACTCTAAGAAACTGAGGGCTACAGTTCAACACTGCGGTTTTCTGCGTAAATATGATTCTCCCTGTGCTGGAAGAGAGAAAATTGCAGGCCTGGAAAAAACAAGGGTATGTTCCTGCTGAGAAATGATGTGCCAATGAAGGTTATTTTAAGGAACATACTGTCTGGGGAGGGAGAAGTACACATGCTGAGATTGCTAAGGGTAAAGGGAAGCCGAGTGGTTAGGCTCTCTTTCAGTGGTTCTTTGTCCCAAATAGACTTTTCAGCCCTTGGGCCCAAGTAGACAAGGGAATTTTGCAGTGCCCACAGAATAGCTCACCAAGTAGCCACTGGCTGCTCAGAATCCTTGGGCATTCTAGGGACAGAATGGTGGCAAGGGCAACTGTCTAGCTCCCTGCCCTCTTATTTCAGGGACTGAGGACGTCAGGGCTGAAGGAGGAGGGGTGAGAGAGAAGAGAAAGGTTAGGAAAAACAGCACTGATTTTCTTTTTAATTTATATTTTCTCTATTACTTTTCTTTTAAAAAACAATCCGAATTAAAAAAATAACCTTTTATGTGGCACATTTTCGAACTTTGGTTTCCTTTTCCTGTTTCTCCAAAACTATAATCTAAGTCTTAAAAATAAAAAGAGAGAGAGAGACCCCTGAGAGCCTAATCTCAGCCACTGACTGTGCAAGAGATGGTAGCCTTGCAGCAGCAGACATGTTGTTTATGGTTATCCAAACCCAACACCTTCCTTAATGAGAAAGGAAGCAATAAAACAGGAACAGTGGACAGGCCAGCTGGGCTAATCAGCCCTGGCAGGAGGCCCACTCTCCAAAAGAAGCTGGAGTCCATTAATTCCAGCATCTCATCTACTTGGAAATCAACCCTCTCCAGGACCTCAGAAAGAGTAGTAGCTCTATAGGAAACCAGAACTGGTTGCCTACCATTGGTTCAAAGGAGCTGAGTAGCTTCAGGAAGCTTTGTAAACCTTACCTATGCACAGAACTCTTCTTGGGGGTGTCCCTGTTTCCACCATGTTCTTTATTATATTTATAAGAAGTCCTGGTGAGAGTTCAGTAATGTTCTGGTGTTTTTCTCCAACCTTCTCATGGTTTTTTACTATTTTTCAAAGAGGAGGGTTTTGCCCTCTCCTTCCTACTGACCTGTCCTGAGTGTTGGATCTTAGCATTTCTTCTTTGGTTTTCCTACCATGTCCATCCTCCACACTGCTGCCATTTGTTAGCTTGACAGGTCCCTCCCCAGCTTCAGAACCTTCACTGGTTCCCCTTTACCAGAAGGAGTAGTTAGACACATGATAGCCAAGAGAGGTCTGTGTGATTAGTTAGGAGATGTGCTAAGAGTAACTTGTTTCTAATAAAATTGAAAGCAGTGATCTGGGGATGATTTACTTAAAAAACAAACAAACAAAAATGGATGCAGAGTTGTCACAGTAACATTCTTTTCATTCACCAGAATTATGAAGTGTTCACCATGTCTAACATACCCAATGGACAAAAGGATGAAATAGACCATGGGTTGCATGCAATTACGGGCTCCTTAGGTTTTTCCCCAGTTAAGGAAACATTTCTGTTTGCCTATTTGCTTTCCTTCCTATACTATAAGCAGCTTGAGAAAGGCACATTTTTTTTTCCTTTTTGCATGTCCTATAGAATGCTTGACAGTTACTTTGCTTATTAAACACTTGTGAAATAATGAGATAATGAAATAACTTATGTGTTCATAAATGAGGGAGATAACATTTTAGCGATGAAAGGGTTGAGTTTCAGTTCAGGGCTCTGTCCACTTTTTAATTAAATTTTCTTATTTGAGGAGACCTAGAAGCTTCTGGTTCACTAAACTGCTCCATATTTAATATATCACTCTTAGGTTAGACAAGCCGGGTTATTCTGAGCTCAGTCATTCCAATACTTCATCATATTCTTCTTGATTTATTTCTTCTGTCTAATGTACTTCCTGTCAGTTTCATTAATTTTTTTTTTGTATAATTTCTTTTTATCATCTGTCTGTTCCGGAGTGCCATATTTGCCCATTTTCTTTTGGTATCAGATCAATTTTTAATTTGTGGCTTTTGTGTCGTTTTTAGGATTTAAAACAGCATTCTCTCCTCTTGTTATCTCAAACCACAGAAAAGCAATTGAATATAATTGCAACAAAACATAAAATTAAAATAAGACACACATAAAAAAGATAAATTCACCGGGGAGGCAATGAAATTATGAGCATATGCAAGGAAATAAGGAAGAGAGTTTCACAGCGTCCCAAAGCAATGACTGTGTTCAAAAACAAGGGAGGAACTAGACAGCAGCTACTTGCATGTAAACTGCCTCCTTCTCCAGTCCTTGTCTCTGACTAACCAACCCCTCAGCCTCACTGGACACCCTACTCACTGACAAGTCACTGGTTCTACCAGTCTCAGCGCTAATTTCCTCTTGCTCAAGACAAACCCTGTAATGTCTCCTCTTCCATGTGGAAATATCAGAAAGTCACCCCAAGTTGCCTCTTTCTTCAGAAGAAGACTTTTGCTCCAAATAGCAATTTGTTCCAAGGCCATTCCTCCAAGTGTCTATGGGCAGCACATATCTTCATGTTGTCACTGCCTTGTACATAACAGGACCAAAAGTCTGTGCACATGAAACATATAAATGGAGTCCAGTGAATGAATGCAAACCACTCTCAGAAAAGCCTTGTCCTCTTCCACCATCTAATATTACGGCAATGTTAGATACCACCTCATACTGTGGCATCAACTTCATTCAACCATCATTTCTAGGACACCCATTCCAGATTAAATCAACTGAGCTGGATTTCAAAATGGTGTTCTTTCACCAGGAACATTTAGCATTCTTCTCCAAAAGCCTCCCCAATCCTGTGTGGGTAGGAATATAAATATTACCTGGATTACCAAATAAATGGTAACAAATATGGGAGGTGCAGGATAGCGTATCAGGTAAAAGTGTGGACTCTGGAGTTAGGTAGGCCTGGGTTTGAACTCTAATTTTGCTCTTTAGCAAGTGTGGCCTTGAGCAAATTACTGGTTTCTTCAATGGGTTAGTAACATAGGATGCATTCAATAGGTGGCATCTGTAAAAGGTAACACAATTACTGTATTTCTGTAAGTTGATGCATTTCTCAGATTTTAATGGTTTTGAAATGAGAATGCTTTTCATAATTAATATCAAAAGGAACTTGTCAGCTGTTTACTCTTTCCTCGGCTGTTATTAAACTGATGGTATATTTTATAAATATTTGTGTCAAGAATCAAGAAAATATGGTTTACAGAATGACAAAGACTTAATTTTAGAGTCTTTTTGTGGTAACATACCTTTGCAGATGGATTCCCCTATTTATCACTAGTGTTTTACACATGAAAGAGTAGAGCCAAAGTTTCCCTTGGGACATGTTCTTCCATTTGAAGATACAAGCCAAGTGGAGTCACAGAGGCTAATTTACTGGGAAGCTCATGAAGCTTAAGTCCAGTTCCCTACTTTCACAGGCCTCTACTAATGTTCTGGGCAAGGCCCTAGTAATGTGTTCATTTGGTCAGATACATTTCTAATATGTGCAAATCCGTTGTTTCTTTTTCTTAAAGAGGTTGCCATTGTATAAGCTTCTGGTCCCATAAAACTTAGAATCACCTGTGGATGTCACTAAAGGTATTAAGAGTGGAACAGCTTGTATTTGGGGTCCTCTGCCTCTCCTGGGCATTTCCTTGGCCTGTGTTTCTCTTCCCCTCCATAAAACCTGCTTTAGGGAAAGACTCTATTTGATAGTAACACCATAGTATGATTTTAAATTAGCATCGTTTACCTCCTCTCAAGTTATTCACATTTTACATCCTCCTTCTAATGTAGAATGTAAGATTATTTTTCTAAAATGAAATATCTGGCATTCATAAACAGTTCAGTGTTACTCTGAGACACAGACCTTTCCTTCGCCCTAAACACATACTCAGAAGACAATCTCCTCTTATGCCTACATGTAGGCATAGCCCATTTATCATTGCCTAAATCAATTTCTAGCTAGTCATTACCAGCTGATAAGATTCTTCCACATGTAAACAGCAGAGACAGCAGATGCAAATGTGAATGAGATAGACATCACTTCTTTCATGCTTCCTCCATCGTTTTACTCTTCCCATTCACCTTCCCCTCCCTGCCTGCCTTCATCCTCTAACATTTATTGAGCACCTGGCAAGTGATAAGTACTATGGTAGTGGGACACTGAAATTACCTTTCAACACTGAATGAATGAGTGAATGACTGATTAATTCAATCAATCAAATACTGATGTTTTGAGGAGATACTACCGTTCTTTTCCTAGTAATGTTTTCATTTTCCAGTTGTATTCATTAGAGAAGGTTAACATTAACATTGCCCTCATTTTTTCCTTTAATTGTGTATTCAGTTATTTTATGATCTTGAAGATTAACTATTATTCTTTTACCCACTTACTGTTTGATATCCTAAGAGGCTCAAATAAGTCGGTAAACCAGGTTAGTTGAGAAAAAAGTTTCTTTTTTGATCTATTAAATGCCTCAAAAGAATTAAACATTCTTCTGCTTTATCTATATATTTTCATGATGCTGCAACTAAGATATTTTGGAAAAAGTGGCATAATGTTACTACATTTATTGAGACTTCAAAGAGTTACTCTTTATTAAATATTATAAGCATCATCACATGTTATTATCATTACTTGCTTCATTAACTATTTCCCCACTAGACCATGAGGTCTATGAGGACAAGTACCACATCAGTTTTGTTTATCATTTTATCCTCAGGGGTCTGGAAAATACTAGTAATATTATAAACAGTTGATAAATGAAAAAAGAAAGGGAAGAAAGAAGGAAGGGAAGAAGAAAGGAACTTTTCAAATATTAGGGAAGCCAACTGTTCAGTTTATTTGGTGTTCAAAATGCAGTCACAGGGGCAGTACTTTTGGAAATACTTCCCTTACGACTGAAGTTACACCAACTCTTCCCTGTGCTTATTACATTGCTGAAAATAATATCAAAATGTGTAATTTCCTCCTCTGATTTCTCTAGGAGATGAAGACACAAATCACAGAGTCCAAGTGACTTAAGCCAAAGTGATTCTTCTTGGTTCTTAGGTTATTGGTTTGGAGTCAGCCCAGATATCCACGCTATACCATTTGCACTGTATCCTAAACGTCTCTCACTGTCCCATCTGACAGCAACTAACTGCCAGGTGCATGAGTCCACAAGCCTGCTGATGATTCTACTCCCCAGCCTTTGAGTCTTCCAGCGGAAGCTTCAGACAACATGGAGTGAAGATAAGCAATCCTCACAGTTCCCTGTGGGAATACTTGACACATAGAATCCATAGGTATAATAAATGGTTGTTTTAAGCCACTAAGTTTTGGGGTAATTTCTTGTATAGCAAGATATAACCAGAACAGTAACTAAGGCCTGAGGGGACCTCTGGGCATGTTCTATTTGCAATAGCCAAAAGGTGAGTCCAGGCCTTACTGCTAATTCCAGACATCCCCTGCCAGGTGCCTTCTGCATATAGGTTATTTCTCTTAGAGGCTCCACTGTTCTTGCCTGCAATCACACTTTGCCCTCCCCACCCAAGGCCATCAGACATGTCTGAAACAAATTCGTCCTGCCTGCACCAGCTTAGCTTACTTGTTTCAGTGTAGGAATACCCTGTGATTGTTAAGGGAGTACGCAAAGGTGGAGGGTGAAGGGTAGTTGGGAGAAAGTGGGGAACCTATTTTCCAACACCTTTGTCTTAGTTCTGACTTAGAGCTTTCTGTTCTACTTAAATAATTACATGAGCACAGTTAGAACCTTCATTCTCAGCGCCACGATATTACTGAGTCATTTTACTTCCAACAATAATCCTTTGACCAGGTCACTAGACTTAAAACCAGAAAAATCAAAAGTATAAGGACTTGTCTATCTTGTAGTGTGGTATACAAACACTTAGAATAGTGCTGGGGACACAGTAAGCACTTTATATCTATTGAACAAATAAATGCATAAATGAATGAAATTTCCTCCCTCCCTTTAGAGAGCAATACCTAATATCAGATTAACATAATGTGCTTAGAAAACTGCAGTGTTCGATAGATTGACATTCTACTGCATTAGGTAGTATGTTTCTCAACCTGCTCAAAGTTATTAAACCTTAAAACTGTGAGTTCCTCCAGGGTAGAGACCATGTCTTATTCCATTTTATATCCCAGCACCTGGCACTTTGCCTGGTACTTGCTAAGTGCTTAGCAAATATTAAATATTTAAATGTTAAAAACTAAATGAATGTCAAACAGACACTGGCAAGGATATTTCAAGTCATTTAGTTCTTTTGGCCTTTGCCTAATAGAAGGCAGTGACAGTCAGAGGGATCAAACATGGATGCAAAAGTCTAGAAGTTCTGAGGCTTCCCAGCCTCTAAAACCCTTTGAGAACAAGGAACTAGGAAGGATATTTGTAATCTGAGTATGACATTGGTATGAATGCAGAAAAGGATATAGACTTCCACGTTAGCAATCAAAAGCGCTTTTTTCTATGATTGCTCCAAATAGAATTTTATTTCACAGCTAATTTTATCTGAGCCATTTATTCATTTATCCATTCACTTATTTATTCATCTCATATTAATCTGTTGCTATTTTCATGCAAATTTTCTGCAAATAACCATTAAAAATAGAGAGGTCTGAGATCCACTCCAGACATAATAAATCAGAACATCAGAAGTGAGATTGGAAACTTTACGAGTAAGATCTGGTGATTTTGATTGTATTCAAGTTTGAGAACTGTTGACCAAAGATGTCTTGATAGCAGGACCTATGTGCAATTAATTGCTTAATGTAATATAGCTTTCTCCTTATCTATACAAAAGTATAATAAAATGTTACATGGCTGATTCTAAGACATACAGAAATAGCATAAATATGGCTCAGAATTGCCAATGCCCCAGACCACAATTTCACTGAATGAATGTAATCTCTTTTCTTAAACAACCCCAATATAAACCCCTGCAAAAAATAAAATAACAAAGTAAAGTTATTCTTAAGAAACTCACAATTTAGAAGCAAACTATTAGAAAATATTTAAAACAGAGAAGCTTTTAAAACTTGATAGGCACACTCTTCCCAATTTGAAAAACAGTAAGCAATTATCAACTGTGACAGGAAGCTCTCCACCATGCGAATCTGGACTGTACTGTTTTGCTACCCTGGTTTCCACAGTGCTGAGGTCCAGCTGGGAACCTGTGACCTTTTCCTTGCCTTACCCCCAAACTGATTCTTCTTCTTCCCAGCAGACTTTTACTCACTTTCTGAATTTTCCTAATCTGGTCAGAGAGTGTGTCTAACAGGCGAGTTTTCAGGAAGTCCATCACCTTGACCACTCGGCCATCAATGTAGCAACTGGAATAAAAATAAAATAAGAATCAGGTAAAATCTCAAGCAGAAAACTACATAGACTTCTCTAGCCAGAGGTCTCTGTTGCTTGAGGAAACATCCCAGCAACTTGGGCTCTTACACCCTAAAAAGTCTGACCCTGGGTGCTTTTCAAATAAATAATATCCTTTTTATTTTGTTCATTTCCTCCTCCATTTGTGGCCTACTATTGTAATTCTTTTCTCAGTCTTTGTCACATGAAACTGCATTGCTTGCTCTATAGAAATTGACAGAACCCATAAAACAAACTGGGTAATGGGGGAAAGCTTATTATTTCCCCTTTTAGGACAAGTAATTTAACACCCATCCTATACAATCCCTACCCATACCTTAAAGCAATAAAGGGATGTGAGCAATTTCAAAGAATACTCAAATATTTTGATAGGTTTCCACACCTTTAAATAAGAAAACAAACCCCAACCATGAAAATTTGATTTAGTGCAGTGAGTGGGTCTCAAAGGTTTCATCTCCAGCTCATTTCATTGGGCAACGTGTCTTAGTGCAACACACAGATGATGCACTCTAGAACTGTACACCTGGAACCTATGTAATTTTTGCTAACCAATGTCACCCCAATAAATTTAACAATAAAAAATCTTATAGTCAACCTCCTACTACCTCCAAGGTAAATGAATGGATGAATGAAGGAATAAACAGACAAATAAATAAGTCAGACAGATTAAAGTCCAGGAGCCCTCTCCTAAAGTAGTCACGAGTAGGACACTCATCAGTGTCGGGTTTTGTTAGGTAGCTTCAGTGAAACATCAAGTTGTGCTGATACTCTGCTGTGAACATTTGACTAAAACATGTCCATTCAGCTTGTGGGGACCCTGTTTGGGAATCCTTATTTTGAAGACTAAGCTGAGACTGGCCCAGGATTAGGTGGCCTTCATTATCTCAGATCTCCCCACCCCCATCTTTGCAAAATTCCAAATTAAATCAATTTAATTTAAGTCAGTGCTTATAATTCCCAGGTGTCTTTTCCAACCCACTCAGGTCCCCTTGGTTGATGGCTAATGATAGATTATTTCACTTTTAATAATACTAACCTATCCTTATAATATTGAATTCTCATACCAATATGTGATATACTAGTAGAATGATTTTTTTTTAATTGTAGAGCAGGTACTATGGCTGAAGTGAAGGTGGGAGATGAGCTCCATCCATTCAGACTTTCCCTTGGCCTCCCTTATCACCTCAGACATCTCTACAGAATCCAATACTGGTATGTTGGAAATAGTATGGGTTTTAGAGCCAGAGATATATGACTTTAAATTCCAAATCAGGTATTTACTGCCTTTGTGATCTTGCACAAAATACTTGGCCTCTACCAGCCTCCGTTTTCTTATTCTTAAAAAAGAGGTGACATATCTACTTAGGATTCATTGAAGATGAAGCACATAAATCTAAAGTGTCTAGCATACACTAAGCACTCAACAACTTGGTGTTTTTCCAATTTCTCTAATTTTCAGATGAGTAATAAACAACGGGAGACTAATTAAATTAGTGTGAGTATAATATTCTAAAAATTGAATTGTCTGAAAGCATACATGCTTTTGAAAATTTTTGTGGTTACTTATATTAGGGAATAAAACAAAACAATGACATGACCTTTCACCTCACTGCTGGTACAAATGCTAGAGTCAGATCCAATAAACATTTATTACATGAGAAACACCGTTCTGGGCATGTCCACATCCATTACCTCACAACTTCAGTACTTCACTATTAGCACCTCTGATTTTTTTAAAAACTTGTGATTAGATAGCACACTACATGAAAGCAAGACATATTAAAACACAATAGTGTTAGAATAAAAATTAATTCATGCAATGTTAACCTGACACACACTGAAGGAGAACATGAGGAACACACTTGTTACTATGTTACATGATAACTAGGCATATGTAAAATTGCACTGTAATTAGTGTTCTTTTTATGTTTTAAACAAATATTATATATTATTGTTTTTTCTTTTAGTTAGCGTCCAAGAACTTTTTTTTTTTTTTTTTTTTTTTTGGTGGTTCCCTGGCTGGGAATCAAACAAACCCAGGCCACAGTGTTGAGAGCGCTGAAGTCTAGCCACTGCACCGCCAGGGAACTCCTTTGTTGTTGTTGTTGTTGTTGTTGTTGTTGTTTTGTTTTGTTTTGTTTTTTCCAATAACTATTTTAAACATTAGAGTTTATAAGTTTTGCTGGTAACACATATCGTTGACTATTTACTGAGATAAAAATACCAGCGTTATTTATTAAATATGTAGAATTTCCTGTGAACACCCTCCCTACACGATAGGTAATCCAAGGCCCTGGGCTGAGGGGCTCTTCATGCCTCCTCCTCTTCCTTTAGTCTCTTTTTTCATCCCAGCTTTGCCAACTTATTACTTACGTGATACTGGGTTTCTCCATCTTTAAAACTGATTTAAAAGAAACTACAGTATTTTCACAGGGTCACTTTACCAATCAGGAAAAATTCTGGACACAGAACCTGGCACATAAAAGTATTCAATAACCACAACCACTCGCCAGGTTACTTAAAGACCCAAGATGGCAACAACCTAGACTGAGAAGTCATGGAGTGGGCTGAGCAGGGGAGCTCATGCGTGGAGAAAGAGAGCGTGATTATCTACGTGGGATCTGGAATGAGGGCAGTTTGGAGCAGTAAGAACAGACTCTAGAGTCCCAGTAAGTGGGAGGCAGAGGGAGGGATGGAGAGGACTGTGATTACGTTGCAAAAATATGGAGCTTCAAAAGACATTAATGGTCACATAATATCAAGCATGTAAGTTTGCTACAACATCCCTGAGAAGTGATTATCTAGGACAGGGAACTCACCTTCATACACTACTAAAACTGTTCCATTGTACTGTAGACCAAATTCATGAAAAGGCTCTTCTAACATGGGTCTAAAATTTGTTCCCTCTTACTGCCACTTAATGGCTGTTTTGTTAGACCCAGAAATAGTCCAACTCCTCCTTCATGTGATATGTACAGGAGGAATTCCAGCAAAAACATTGGTTCAAGCTTTTTAGAGCCTGTTCTTAGCCCCACTTTTAACCTAACAAGCTGGATTCAATCATTCTCAGTTGGTCTCAGGCTATGCTTGTGGGCTGTGAATTAGACTGGAGCAGAGGAGAGCTCCAGGCAGGAAACCAGTGTGACAAGTTTGTCTTATCCCAGTAGTACAGGCAAGAAGGAGTCTGGGTCTAAGTGAAGGAGGTCACGGGAAGAAAAGTGAGAGCCTGGGAAGGAAGAACTAATAAAGTAAAGCTTCTGTAGAGTGTATGAGAGAGAGAGAGAGGAAGGGAATCAGTTATGACCACAAGCTTATGAGAGAGAATGTCTTGGAGAACACTGGTGCCAAGGATATATAGACCAGTCAGACTAGGTTTTGGGTTTGTCAAAGGAAACGAATAATTCTGTTTGAAATATCAAGGATGCAGAGAATATTGCAGAGAATATACAACAGGTAGTTGGAGATATGAGGAAGAAGTACAGAGAAAAGTTGAGATAGGAAATGTTGGCCTGAGTGTCTTCTTCAGCTCATATGTAATCAATGAAGCCATGACTATAGTTGAGCTCTCATAGAGAATAAGAGAATTTAATGGAGATGTCAGACACCCTCTCAAATACTTCACAAATATGGCCTTTAGCATTGCCTCTCTACCTTTGGCCTAGTTAAGAGTCCCTTCCTTTCCTAGCCTGATCATTACCATCTTTTTAATAACTTCAGTCTGAGTCAAATTCACATTTAGATGTCAGAAGAATCCCTATTATTGTACTGAGAAGTTTCAGCAACTTTCATTTGTAACCTTAAACCCACATTTATATTGTACTATGGAAATATGAACTTTGTTCCCCCAGAATTTAATATCACTTTTAAGAAAGGGGAGAATTTAACCATACATATGAGTCTGATAAATATCTAAGCCTTTTTCTTGGGAACCCTTGGACAATTAGCTTGCTGCACTTACCCTTCACTCATGTGAAGCTTGTAATGAAGAGTTAAGTGTGAACTATCTGTGGTTATTTTTAAAATTCCCGCCTACTACAGAGCTTTGATTCTCTGATAGAGGCTACCTATGGTAAAGGGCCCAGTATATCATTTTTAGATTTGGACATGAAGGAATTTATTGTTAAAAATGATGAAGATAGCTATTTCTCACTAAGGCTAGGTAAAAGGAAGTAGGACTTGATTTCAACTGACTGTCTAGTGACCTGGGAGCAGCTCTCTCTGCCTTTCTCACTGGGATGATAAAGATGATTCTTAGCTACCAACTAGTCTCTCCACAAGACTTCATTAGTTTAGTAATGGTTACAAAGGTGTCAGAGGGGAATCAAAGGGGAATCAAAATCAAAGGGGAAAGGATGGATTGAGGGAAGGGAAGAGGAGCAGGAAATCCATCAATTAGAGGTGCTTTGGTATCTTCCACATAAACCTTGGCAGAATGGTTGGTTCTAGAAACACGAAGACTGATACTTTTAGGTAAATCATAGTCCTTGTCCAAACTCTACTGAAACTTCAATGTCTCTTAGAATCACACCACACACAAATGGTTGAGCTGTTCAACTGAAAGGTGAAGCCAAGAGAGGCTGTGCAGAAATTACCTTTCTGGGAACTATTATAAATGCAGTGAGGTGGAAACCTTTCTGTGGACAAAGAGCCTGTCTGGCTTGCTATCACCACTCCTCCTGCTGGCCTGTACATTTGTAAGTCACATCCAGCACATATCTGGGGAGATGGCAAAGATGGCAGAGTAAAGTAAATGGAACCACTTACCAATTCATTCACCAACTCCCCTGCTGTCCTTAGTTTGAAATTTTATTTCCAGTTTAATACCTTCTTAAAGTTTTGCCCTTTATTATAAAAGAAATAAAGTTCTTTATGGGCAAGTTAGAAAATGCACATAAACAAAATTTAAATATGAAACGAAAAATCACTGATAAGCTCAGTCCATTGTTAACATTTTGTTGATAACCTGTTAAGAGTTTTCCATAGTAAATACACATATTTCCCATCACTGGTTATTTTAAAAACTTATTCCAGATCCTGTTCTACCAGCATATAAACTTAAAACTGTCCCAGCTGAGACTCCAAAGCCAGTTTCACAGGGATACTGACAGAAACACTAGAGACTCCTAAGGTCAAATCATCTTCTTCTTACTTTAATTCCATTCTGTACTTTTTGGTGTCCTCTGCCAGGACAGGTCTCTGCCAGCTAAGTTTTAACCCTGATCCTCTTTCCCCCTTCCCCAGGCCGTTAGATTCAGTCTTCAGCATTGTATTACAATTAGCTACTTATGCCCATTAGGCTCTTAAAACATTTAATGAGGGGAGTTTGTTGGCTCCAGGGGCAGCTGGTTTTGTTTACCTGGCTTTTTACTTTAAAAGGAAAAACCTTTGCCCCTCATTATCTGACCCCTTCTTTTATTTCAGGTAATTGCATTAGTGCTGGCTTCCCAACGCTCAGGAATTTCCGGACGTAGTTTGCCGCCTGCTGCTTTGAAGGAGGAGGGGCCGTCTGCTCAGAATTCTAACACCCAGCCTGCCCACTGCGCAGGTAACTCCATAAAACTGGAGCCTTTCCCACTGAAGGAGGAAAATTGTGGATAATCATTAGAACAACCCTGTTGACTTATAAAGTCTATTCTGACACCTTGAAGCCAAACACTGGAGAGGCTGACCTGAGTCTCTCTAAAGCTTTATAAATTGTGTTTGCCCCTCCTCTAAAGGTCCTTGCCCTGGGCTCCTGCTGAGCACATTCTTCTTCACACTTGCCTTTAGGTTTTCTTTCTAGGGCTACAGTATTCTTGAGCTTCTTTGTTATGGGTTAACCTTCCTATATTGTGTTTAGAACTATTTTGGGCACCTAAAGCTTGGATTAAATATTGTTACAAAAAAAAAAAAAAAAAAGAGAGAGAGAGAAAGAGAGAGAGAGAGAGATCCTACAGAATGTAGATGTTTCTTTGGGTTTCTTAAACCAGTTCCTATAAGTCTATACAGAAGTCACCCAATTGACTAAAGGGTTGTGATTGAGGATTTCAAAGAGTTAGTACTTTGAAAAAATGTTACTGAAAAAGGGTGCAAGTAAAGGTGGACTGCCTGTATAATCTCACCCACAATGAGCCAAAAGGTGGCCTTGAGGCTCAAATGCTACCCTAAGGGCCCTCATTTCTTGGGTTTTTTTTTCTCTCTCTTAATTCCTTGCACACTTTGGGTCCTGAGCCTAGGTCATTCTTCCCATGAACCCAGTGCATGTGGAGAGACACTGCGTCTTGGCAGAGGCTGACACAACCAGCCCTTCCTTCATCTTAGTAGGTCTGAGGAGAGAGAGCTCTATAGGAAGCAGGGAAGGAAGAGGGGTGGAAAAACCATCTGCAGCTCCACCCATTGGAGTGGCCTCTGAGGAGGGCACCGCTGGGAATTTTCAGAGTAGTAGCAGATGATGGCAGGAGTGGATCCATGTGTTTTGGGGCTGAAACTTAACTTGTGAGACATTCTTTAAAAAAAAAAAAAAAGAAATCAAAAGTACAAAACAGAATTAGGTACTAAAGTAAATACTTATTTAAGAATGACTAAATCACAACAAACTCCCAGAAACTTAGAGAATCAAGTTCCTTTTAAATGAGAGCTCGTTAGGCAATTTACTAGAAATACTTGCAGAGCAATGCGTCCTGATAACAACCTTCTCCTCCCTTACTGCCTAGCTAAAGTGTCCAGGCTCCAAAATGAAGCAGATGTATGAAAAAAGAAAAACAAAAAAAAACAAAAAAACCCCAATGTGTCCTCTGAGTAATCTCAAGGGATACTTCCTGGGTCCATTATGCTTCTCGGAGAAGGGCAAAAATAAATGCATATACAGACATGCTCTGCATAATGACAGTCAATGGAACACATATGGATGATGGCCCCATAAGGTTATAATAGAGCTGAAAAATTCCTGCCATCTAGTGATATTGTAGCCAGTTGTAGTGTCATAGCACAATACATTGCTCACATGTTTGTGGTAATGCTGGTGTAAACAAACCTACTGCACTGCCAGTCTGTAAAAGTGCATACAGAGAGGAGGGGGGGAAGCTAAATAAAAGGTGATGGAAAGAGAAGTCACATTGGGTGGTGGACTTATTATACAACAAGCTGACAATGCACTGTAGAATTGTATGCCTGAAACCTATGTAATCCTTGCTAACAGATGTCACCCCAATAAGTCTAACAATAAAAATGAATTAAAAAAAAATTAAATTAAAAAAATAAAAGTGCATACAATTATGTACAGTATGTAATACTTAATAATAATAATTAATGGCTATGTTACTGGTTCATGTATTTACTATGCTGTACTTTTGATTGTTATTTTAGAGTGCACTCTTTCTGTTTATGTGGCGTACTTTTACATACTGGTTTACATACTGGTTTTATTTTAGCAAAATATGTAGAAAAGAGTAAACTCTTTTTGCTATAAGCCAGTATGTAACAGTATGCCATGTTACTCTGGCAGTAGCCTCACACATCTTGTATTTAGTGAGTCTCTTGACTGCATCATTTTTCTCTTGTACTTGACTTAATCTCATGTTGTTTTGTACAGTAACATGCTGTATAAGTTTGTAGCCTGGGAGCAATAGACTATACTATATAGCCTAGTATGTAATAGGTTATACCTTCAAGGTTTGTGAAATTGCCTCATGATGCATTTCTTAAAACATATCCATGTCATTAAGCAGTGTGACTGTACTTCACGTTCTTTTCCTCTACAGAAAAAGTTTGCTTCCCCCTGGCTTCTTTCAAGGTTTTCTCTTTTTCTTTGGTTTTCTTCAGCTTGAATATGACTTTTTAAGTGTAGTTTTCTCAGCTTTCATCTTACTTGATATGTATGAGCTTCCTGAATCTATGGTTTTGTCACTGTCATTAATAATGGAAAAATTTCAGCCATTATTACTTCAATACTTGAAGTACTTCAAGCCATTATTCATTTTTCTTCTCTTCTGTTCTCTCTTCTTCATGCATTCCAATTAAGTAACTGTTACACAATTTGAAACTGTCCCACAGTTCTTGGATGTTCTGTTCCATTTTGTTCATTTCATTTTCAAAAATTTCCATTGACCTAGCCTCAAGGTCACTAATTCCTTAGATTTGTCCAGTCTACTGATGAGCCTCTCAAAGGCATTCTTCATTTGTTACAGTGTTTCTGATTTCTAGTATTTGCTTGTGATCATTTTGTAGCATTTCCATCTCTCTACTTAATCTATCTATTCTTGTTTTCCATTAGAACCCTTAATCATAGTTATTTTTAGATGAGATGGGGCATGTTCAGGGTGGTATGGCCATAGACATAGTTATTTTTAAATCCTTGTCTAATAATTCCAACGTATGTGTTATACCTGATTCTAATTCTGATGCTTTTGTATGTTCAGACTGTTTTTCCTTGCCTTTTAGAATTTTCTGTTGAAAGCTAACATGCTGAATTGGGTAATAGAAACTGAGATACATAGACTTCCAATGTGAGGATTTGGGCTAGGAGTTGGGCTATGTTTTGTGTTTGCTTTAGTTTAGGTACCAGAGGTTTCAGATTCCTCTAATGTCCTCACTTATGTGTCATCTCTTGACTTTAGGCTTCCTTAACTAATCCTCCTCAGAAAGTGTGTGTGTCTTGAAGCCCCTTCAGCTATAATTCAGTTAGTGTGGTAGTTGGGTACAGAGGAAGGAAAGTGTTCCCTAACTTTATGATTTAATCTCAGTTTTTGTGAGTTTGTTATCTCTGGGCTATAAACATCACAGTTTCTTCCCAGTGGTATATCTCCTCCGCCCGCCCCCACCCCCACCCCGCCCCGTCCTGCCGCCACCCTTTTAGGTGAGACAGGAAAGCTAGCGGGGTTAAGGTGAGAGGAATGCCTTTCCTCAAATGAGGTAAGGCTCTGGTTATGACTTTTTTCTTGGAGAATTGGTCTTTGTTGTAGAGAATGTTCTGGTTATATTTCACAATGAGTATTCTTACTTCCCCTGGCTAGACCTACTAGGGGATTTTTCTTTGATTCCACCAAAGTGTGGGATAGGGGGCCTAAGGCTGAAGCCTCCAGGATTTTCTCCCTCTCAAGCTAGTCTACACTGTGTCTCTAGCAGTTCATCCAAACAACCACTTAATTGTTCCTATCAGTTTATGGCTTCAGTATTTTCTGTTCCAAGTAAGCAAATTTTGGTGGTGACTCTGGAATTACCTGTCTTTCCAGATTTCAGGGTGTTTGCTCTGCAATCTTAATTCTCTGATGGGTCAAAGACAAGTTACTTATTTTCAAACTATTCAGCTTTTTCATGTTGAATGAGTAAGAGTATCAATTTCTAAGCTCTTTACATATTGGGGCTAAAACCAGAAGTCCACTAAAAGCATTATTATTGTGTATGCCAGCATTGATCCTCAGGTAGTACTTGCCTTAAGGGTTGTGTTGAGAAGTAGACTTAACCTCCACATTGCTTTGTCAATTAATGTACAAATGTGATCAGTTAGTAATGTCTGCCATGTTAATGAGTGTAACGAATGAAGGCAAATGTGCCATATATGAGCACTGTCTGGAAAAAATCCGGCCATAAATGCCTCTATTTTTCATATTACACGGCTGGATACTTTTCAGACGGCCCTTCTATTTGCCATTTTTGACAAAGATTATTTGTAAGGCCCTTTTCAAATCCAAGGCTCAAAGTCTCCTCTTTGACACATAGTCAAATGATACTATTGGGTGTCCCCTCAACACAAGAATCCTGTATTTTAGATGGTATTAATAAAATTGTATTTTCTATGATGTTGTCCCACAGATGCACACAAGAATATATCCAACATGTGAGGAAAGCAAAACAAAAGGACTTGCCCAAAGGTCTCATGAAAGTTTCCTATTACAGTTTGATTTTCCATACCCTCATTTATATATGAAATTGAGAAATTATTGTTGTTTTGCACTGCCTCAGTTCCTATGCCATGCCTTTTTCTTAATGTGGATTTTGCATCCATGCCTTTGAAAGAATAGGATAGGCAGAAAGGTCTGAATTACGCGCGCGCGTGTGTGTGTGTGTGTGTGTGTGTGTAAAACAGCATCCATGTCATCACACAGTAGACTTTTTATGGGGACCCAATAGAAAAACTTACCTCAAAGTTTAGTATCAGAAAAATAATGCTTTTCATAAAAAATTGGTTTCTTTTTTTACTTATATACACTAGATTTTATTTACTACTTTGACTTGGCTACTTGGAAGCACAGAATCAAATTTGTAGCCCATCTCTAAAGGAGAATAAAACCAGCTGATACACATTTTAAAGTGCTAATCTTTCCCATTGCTTTCTTGTTCTTCTAACCCTATTTTCCATTTATCTTACTTCCTCATTTATTTTTATGTTTCTGCTATTGGATAGAAAAATGGTCAGGGGAAGGTTGAGAGAAACTGGAAAAAAAAGGCACTCAATAATTCACAAACTATATATTTAACACTTTATACACACAACGCACAGTCCCTTGGTCTTATTTCCTGCTTTATTTCCTTTAATCCAAAATGCATCTTTTATCTTATTAAATATTTGGGAAAACTTCAGGAAGTTGTATTGTCTTATTAAGTTTAAAAACAGTCTTTTTTTTTTTTTTTGTCAGAACAAATGCTTGATTTCCTATAATATAATTTGAGGTTGAATTATCAATCTATTAACCTTTAACTTGTTGTAAATGGATTTCCTCTTCTAAAACTTCTTAGACATTTTTATGTTTTCCTGGGGCTAGAATTGGCTTTCCTATGTGGCACCAAAAGTTAGCAAGGATTGAATTAATATAATCAGAGTTATCTAATACTTCCAGAGTATATTTCTCCAAAGATCACAGAATACTTCACAGATAAATTTAAAAAATCTTTCTGAATGAAAACAGGGTAGTTTTTCTTTCTTCTTTCTCAGTGAAAAAGACAGTCAGGGCTTCACTGCAGGATATTCAGTCAGGGTGTGCGTGCATGTGTGAGTGAGTGTGTGTGCGTGTGTGTGTGTGTGTGTGTGTGTGTGTGTGTTGAACGTGTTGGGAGTGAGGTAAGAAATGGAGGCAGCCTGGGAGAGACTGATAGGCCTGCATAGTATGGGTTTGTCCATGGGTCTGCAAACTTTTTCTGTAAAGATACAGATAGTAAGTAATTTAGGCCTTGGGGGCTATATGGTCTTTGTGGCAACTTCTTAACTCTGCTGCTGTAATGCAAAAGCAGCCATGTATAATTCATTGATAAGCATAGCTGTGTTCCAATAAAACTTTATTTATGGACACTGAAATTCAAATTTTATAGAATTTTCAAGTCACTAAACATTATTCTTTTGACTTTTTTCAACCATTTACAAGTGCAAATAACATTCTGTAAGGTTTGCTGGGTATACAAAAACTGATGATAGGTTAGATTCGGCCTATAGGTGACAGGTTGCTTGCTAGTCCTTGGCACCCTAAACAATTAAAGTTCCCTACAGCTAGAAAAGTGCAAGTTATCTTCTTGAGTTTATCATTATCTTCTGTGTTTCCCACAGTTGACATACAGCCACAACTGGTAGGGTTAACATCCACATTCCTAACTGTAATGATTTCACACTTGAGTATATAAATCACCATCACAGTTAGTTTGTTAAATGTATATTCCCTGGTCCTGGGTGGCATCCTGGAATCTACTTTTCTAATTAGCATCTCAGGTGATAGGATTTGTGAGTAGATCCCAAGTTTGAAAATCACTGTATCTCTGTATTTTATTAGATCCTTTGCTTATACAAAACAAACAGAAACCTGCCAGGTTCCCTAGTGACAAAGAGCAAGTCCTAAAAATAAGGTGAACCAAAAAAGAAGGTGCTGAAAACACACCTGGTTTTCCAATATTGGTTTCCAACAGTGACACAAACTCCCAGATCCTTATATTTCACTCTTCCTCCCCTGTGAACTCTTCTAATCTACTGTGCCCACAATGATTTATAGAAATATAAAGTCATGAATCCAGAAACAATCCAGGGGCATATTACCCACTCTAATCTAAAATGACTTCATAACAATGGAATTTGGACTTAAGTAAACACACATGACTGACTGACTGGATATTAGGAATAGCTCTTCCAGTGTTGGACATATAGAAATGCTGCACAAATAAAATAAAGAATATTGGTTAAACTTGAAATGAAGGGAAATCTTCAAATAACAAAAATATATAGAGATTCAAAATCAGAATGGTAACTGAATAGAATCAAGAGAATGTGGATCAATGGTGGCAACTGGGGGCCACAAATCTCAAAGAGTGGCTCCATCCATGAGACAGGACACTTTCACGTCTTTTGTCCTTGTTAAGATAAAATTCTCTGTCTTTTCTTAATGTCTAGCAGTATATTTTATATATTCTAGATGTAAACCTTTTGTTGTATATATAAGGTCAACATCCTTTCTCAGTTTGTGACCTGCCTTTCTATTCCTATGTGTGTTTTATTTTTAAATATACTGAACAGATACTGTTAACTGAAATGAAGTCCAATCAATCTTTTTTTTCTGGGTTAGTAATTTCTATGTCCTATTTAAGAAATATTTGCCCATATCAAGGTCATACGTTTTGTTTTGTTTTGATGCTTTTTTGATTTTGCCTTTCACATTTAGGCCTGTGATCCACCTTGAATTTAAGCATTTTTGTTTATGGTATGAGGTACAGATCAAGTGAAAATTTTGAAAGCAGTCAAAGCAAAAAAGACTTTACCTTCAAAGCAGTGACCATATTACTTAATTTTATTTATTAACACAAACTATGGAAGTAGAAGATAATAAAATAACATTTTTTCAACTGCTACGTTTGTTTCTGGCAGTATGACTATGATTTACCTAGGTGTGGTTTTCTTTGAGCTTCTCTAAATGTTATCAATTGAGGCAAAATTGCAAATATCAAATAAACCATTTTAAAATTTACAATTCAGTGACACTTAGTTCATTCACAATATTGTACAACCATCATTGGTATATAATTCCAAAACATTTTCACCCCAAAATAAAACCCCATACCCAAGTAGCAGTCACTCCCCATTCACTCCTCTCCTAGACCTTAGAAACCATTAATCTTCTTTCTGTCCTTATGGATTTATCTATCCAGGGCATTCCATATAAATGAAACAATATAATATGTGTTCCTTTGTGACTGGCTTCTTTCACTTAGCATATCTTTGAAGTTTGTTCATGTTGTGTCATGTATCAGTACTTACTTCATCGTATAGACACACCACATTTTGATTATATATTCATTCATTCATATACATTTTGACTGCTTCCACCTTCTGGCTATTGTAAATAGTGCTGCTATGAACATTCATGTACAAGTATTTGTTTTTAAGACTACCTGTTTTCATTTCTTTGAGGTATATAATTAGGAGTGAAATTCCTAAGTCAGAGTAATTGAAGGTTTAACTTTATGAAGATGTGAGCTTCTTGAATGTGTGGCTTGGTTTTTTTTGTTTTTTTGTTTTTTTTGGTTATTTTTTCTTCAAAAATTGCTTCTGTTGCATTCTCTCCTCCCCCTCTGGTAACTCCAATTCTAAGTACAGTAACAGTCTACTGTATCCCACATGTTCCATGAATTCATTTTTCACTATTCTTTTTTTCTTTTTCCTGTGCTTCATTTTGGATATTTCCTGTTAACCTGTCCATGAGTCAATTAATCTTAATTTTTGCTATATCCTGCCTGCTGTTAAACACATCCAGAGAATTCTTAATCTCAGATGTTTTTGTATTTTTAGACTGTCCATTTAATTTTTGTAAAATAGACTCCAATTCTCTATTAAAATTCTCTATTTTCACCTTTCATTCATTTTTTCCTCTATTTTCTTGAATATATTGATCAGAGTTATGTAAAATTGCTTTTTTGCTAACTCCAATACCAGAATAATCTGAGTATGCATATCTGTACATGTTTGTGTATGTGTTTCTCCTCTCTTACCTACTGGCTAGTTCTAGTTTTTTTTAGCATTTTCCATAGTTTTCAAGTGGATTTAGACATAGTGAATGAAAAATTTTAAAGGCTATGGATGATTTGCCATTCTCCAAAGGTGGTTACTATGCTTTTTTCTGGGAAGAATATAGAATGCCAACAGATCACCTTGATTCTACTGATGCTTGGGTTGAGGCTGTGGTAGATTTGGTCTATTTCAGATTTGAACTTACATCTGAGACCCTGTGCTTACTTCTAAGGCATGGTCATTACTCCTAGGGTATGAGCCTTGCAGAGTCTCAGCTGAAAACCAGGGGAGTTTATTAAAGCCTCTGCATATTAGCAGGACTTGAACTCTAACCTCTGTCTCTCTATCACCAGCTCTTTAGCCTCTCAGCTTCTGTTTTCTGCTTGGTTTCTAGGATTCTTGCCACTTGCACATACAGCTGAAGGGTAGGCCAATGACATGTGGGAAATTTATATTCATATTTTGGGGCTCCTTCCCTGTGCTTTGCTTTTCTCTGGGATTTTACCCATTAATACACAGCCACTTTTGGCAGCCCCAAAGTTTGACTGTGTCTCCCCAGTCCAAGAAGAATGCTTTTTCTGCTTAAACTCTATTCCCCTAGGTTATAATCTAGAAAATGTCCTTAGGAAAAATATCTAGGAATGATGGTGATACAAAATTCACTTCACGAATTTCTGTTCTTTCAAGGATCCTAGTCCCTTAAGTCTCTCTGTGTCGTATACTCCAATGCCTTAGAAAGTCTATTTTATTATGTGATCAGCTTTTAGAGTTGTTTTTAGGGGAGAGTCAGTCCAATATAAAACTACTCCATCATGACCAGATCAGAAGCTCTCTACAAACAAGTTTAACAAGTAATATTTATATTAAATACATTGTTGCAACTAATAGAAAAAGCTGGAAAACTACTCAAATAATTTTTTCTTGATAGTAGAACCCTGAACTGAAAGGCAGGAAACAATAGTGCAAGAAAACAAAATTACAGGATCATCTCACTTAAGGAATGTGGAAACAAAAATCTTAAAATATTAGCAAATAGAATATAGCAATGTATTAAAAAATACTCCAGTTTAGTCAGGGTTTGTCCCATAAATGGAAGGACAGTTCAATTTCAAAAACTCTGTCCATGTAGTACACTATCTTAACATTAAAGGAAAAAAAACACACACAATCATCTTGATAGATACAGAAAAGATGCTGGATAAAAATTGGCCGGAAAGGTAAGATCTTAACCTGATTATGGCTATCCACCAATGACCCAGAGAAAACATCATACTTTTGTGAAAATGATGTCATTGCATTTAAGTTAAGAACAGACAAAGATGTCTTCTGTCACCTTAGTATTTAACACTGCACTGAAGGTCCTAACTAGTTAAAAAAAATTTTTTTTAATTTTGAAAGCACATAACTATTAGAAAGAAAGAAACAAACTGATTATTTTTTGCAAGCAATATGATGGTTATAGGAAAGCTAAAGAAGCTATAGAAAAAATGTGTGAACTTTTTATCACGGCAGTTTCTTAAAAGATGAACATATAAAACTATAGTATTCCTAAATACTAAAAACAACTAATTAGAAAATGCATTAAAGAGATGACACAATGGTAGCAAACTTCTAAGTTCTTGGGAATAAATCTACTCAAATATAGAGGAAGAAAGGGGAGGTCAAACATATAGTGATGGAAAGAGAACTGACTCTGTGGTGAGCACACAAGGCAACACATACATAATGTATTATAGAATTGTACTCTTGAAACCTATATAATTTTACTAACTAATGTCATCTTAATAAATTTAATAATAAAATAAAATAAATCTATCCAAATGTGCAGGAACTATATGAAGAAAATTATGAAATCAGATTTCTAATTCACATTCATAAGTAAAAATATATTCCAGATGG